>JAJJMC010006198.1:1231903-1366594 GCA_023531435.1 Papaver californicum | reverse complement strand
TTTTGGCAATATTTGAGCTTAATTTATTTAAAAGAATTACCCGATTAATCACATAAATTGTTAGAAATAACTGATTCTTGATTCCTGGTTTTCCCCATATTTTCTAAAAATCATCTCTAGTTTATTTTCCTGATTTTTATTTAATTATATTAAGTCTAATATTTTCTAAAATCATTACCTTCACAAGTTCGAGAATCGAACCTCTTTTTACCACTATATAAAATCACATCAATTTTTGGCGCCGCCGACGCGGACTTGTTTTTAGGTTTAGGGTTTTAGATTTATTTTTAGGTTTTTATTTTTAGTTTTATTATTTTACTTTGTTCTATTTTACGTTTCTTTTGGTATTTTTCCTTTTTACTACAGGTTCGATTTTGGATCGAAAAGAGATTACGCCCAAGTTTTGGAATTAAAGCTAAAGACTTGGAATTAAAAAAGGGAAAAGCTTAAAGAACGAAAAAAAAGATCGAAGATTTTATTTTATTTTTCTTAATTAGATTTTTAGGTTATTTTAATTAGTTTGAATTAATTTAGAAAATTGTATTAGGGTTTTAATTATTTTTGTAATTTTTCTTTTATTTTCGGACACTTTTGGACATTATTTTTGGACTTTGGACTTTTTATTATTTTTAAAACCCTACGGAAGGGTAATTTTAAATATCAAACTGTGTGCAGGGACGGACGACAATTACGATATTGTCTCGGCCCCTCGGGTTCGCACACTATTAAAAAGGATATTAGTGACCCGAGTCGACTTCAACGGTTCATCGCTCGTCTAGTACGGGAGGTAAGCTTCGACCAACCCACGAATCTCCTGTCAGTGGGTTTTCTGGACGCCTTTGTATGCATATATGTTGAGGACTGAATACGGAACTTAATTTTTGCATAGTAAAGGGCAAGGCCTGGCCATACAAGATAAGGTTTCGGATTTCATCACCGTCTCCTTCTTGCCCGCCTTAGGAAAAAGAAACCTACGCGAACCTAAGCCTAAAATCTTGACTAGAAAGAGACCGATAAGGTAACGAGCTTATAGGAAAATCGGTCGAAAGGACTGTATTGGTTACCTTATTAGCCTAACTCAAAAAGCAGGAAGATTAGATTAAAGTTGATTAGAGCCGCCCTGTAACCCAGGGAAGCGTTGCCAAAGAGACAGGGGTATCAAAGCTCCATTGAGCTTCTCCTGTTTCTCTTCAACTTGATTTAACTCGGATTGCTCGGAGAGATTCGCTAAAATTGTAACCAGTTGCCTTCTGAAAGAATAGAAGCTGGTCTAGAAACAATCTAAGTGGAACCATCATGCTTGTTGTTTGCTAGATTTAGGTTTGATTTGGTTGAGTCAGGGCACGATTGTGTTTGATAAATTTCTTGTTAGGGTTTAATTCTTGCATGCCAAGAACGCCCTTAAGGCGAACTTGGGATAGAGACCCTCAAGGTAGGTTAATTACTGGAAGACTGGTAGTTCACCTTAACCTTGAGAAGTCAACTGAGAGTAAAAATAGTCACTCCCGAGACCGTGTCAGCAATGACAACTCTGAAGGATTTGTGGAATCCAACCAGGACCTTACGTCCATCTTGCATCAAGTTAGCCGCAACTGAAGCGAGCTACGAACTGAAACCAGGAATTATCCAGATGCTCCCATTATTCTTAGGAAAAGAAAACGAAAATCCCTATTTTCATGTCAGGGAATTCGAGGAAATATGTAGCACGATCAGAATTAGAGACTTGAATGACGAGTCTATTAAACTTAGACTATTTCCCTTTTCACTAAGAGATAAAGCCAAGTCGTGGCTGTATAACTTGGCTCCTCAGTCAATTGAAACCTATGCCCAACTTACTTCAGCTTTTATTCAGAAGTTCTTCCCTAGGAACAAAATTTCGTATGTTAGGCAGAAAATATGCACGTTTTCCCAGCTAGAGGGAGAGTCTCTGTATGTGTATGTAGATAGGTTCAATGACTTATTATCCCAATGCCCAGACCATGGTATAGAGGAATTAAGGCTAGTTCAAATCCTCTATGACGGTTTAGATTATGCATCTATAACCTTGGTCGAGTCTTTGTCAACCGGAGGGTTCGACAGTAAGACTCCTGCTGAGGCGATGAAACTTCTGAGGGACATCGCCGAGAAGACCCAGCAGTGGGAGAGTAGTAGAGAGCCAAAAAGAACAATTTTTCTAGGAAGAGGAAATGTTAATAGGGTAGAAGGATCTTTCGATTCAAAGGCCCAAATAGAAGCCTTATCTAGAAGGCTAGAACTGGTCGAACTGAATCAAGCTAGTAGTTCAGAACCCAATCAATTCGAAGAGCAGGCTTTTGCTCTTTATAATAACACTAGATTTGATAACCAGAGAAAGTTCGACCCATATTCGGAATCTTATAACCCTGGCTGGAGAAACCATCCAAACCTTTCCTGGTCAAAAGGCCAGGATCAAGGTCAGTTTAGTAATGCTAAAGGTCCTCCAGGCTTCAGTTATAAGAATTCGGCTGGTCCAACTCATCCCAGCAATGACGAAAAGAATGAGCAGAGATTCCATACCTTAGAAAAAGCTATCTCTAGTTTACAAACCCAAGTCAGTGACATTGCTGTGGCTCTGAGAGAGCGAGAACTTGGTAGGTTCCCTAGTCAACCCGAACCAAATCCTAGAGGATCCAATGGAATGTTGACTGGTGAGAAATCATCCAGTCATGTGAATGCAATTAGTACCCTTAGGAATGGTAAGGTAGTGGATAACAAGGTAACTAGGCCTGATAGTGAACAAACTGTAGTTCACCCTGACCCAATAGTTGAAGAGACTGATAAAGCCTCTGAAGAGCCTGAGGCAAACCCTCAGAGAACCGATTTCATGCCTAGAGCCCCATACCCAAGGTTGTTAGCACCTACTATGAGGGAATCCAATTTTAATGAAATAATGGAAGTGTTTAAGAAAGTCACTATCAACCTTCCATTATTAGATGCAATTAGGCAGATTCCTACTTACTCCAAGTTTCTTAAGGACATGTGCACGCGAAAGCGAAAACTTAGCGTACATAAAAAAGCTTTTCTAGCTAGTCATGTAAGTTCAATTATACAGAGTAGTACGGCCCTTAAGTACAAAGACCCAGGTTCCCCAACCATAACTTGCACAATAGGAAACTACCGGGTAGAAAGAGCCTTACTCGATTTAGGAGCCAGTGTGAACTTACTGCCGTACCATGTGTACCTTCAGCTAGGACTAGGCGAGTTGAAACCGACTCAGATGACTTTGCAGTTAGCTGATAGGTCTGTGAAAATTCCTCGTGGTGTCATAGAGGATGTTTTGATTGAAGTGGATAAATTTATTTATCCAGTGGACTTTGTTGTGCTTGATACCAGACCTGTGCCTGATCCAGAGAATCATATAACGGTTATACTAGGTCTCCCGTTCTTAGCAACATCTAATGCGATCATTAACTGTCGTAACGGTGTTATGAACTTGTCTTTTGGTAACATGACTATTGAGATGAATATCTTCAACATTAGTAATCAACCACCTGAGCTTGATGACCCCACCTTAGAAACCGTCAACATGGTAGAGACCCCAGTTCAGGAGTCATTACCAAACACTTTGATAGAAGACCCGTTAGCAAAATGTCTAGCCCACTTTGGATTAGAGTTTGATGAGTTAGGCCCATCAGAGACCTTACTTGTGATTGTAACTCCAGATTTGGATAGTGACCAAGAGAATAGGCTACTAACCGTGCTTCAGGACAATCAGAAAGCCTTAGGAGGAACCATAGCAGATATTAAGGGAATTAGCCCAACAGTTTGTATGCACCAGATACATTCAGCAGAAGAATCCAAACCGTCTAGTGAAATGGAGCTTAGGCCCAACCCATTAGAAGATCCATTAGAAAAATGCCTAACCAACTACAGATTTAATGGCAATAATGATAGGGTTATTGATGAGGTGCGTACTTTGTTAGGCTTTGCACCACCGGATTGTAATTTAGAAGAAGCAGTTGACTATTTTCGAGAATCTGACGATCCGGAAATGAGGGAAATTGTTATTAGTCTATCTAGAGACACTGAAAACTCTAAGTTTGGGGGTGACTATCATTCTCCATGTGCTATACCATTAACTCTTAAGAAGGTCCCTAGCTTGGGACCTGACATAGGCACCGCTGCAATTTTACGAGATCATTCTCCAGCTAGATTTACCGATCCTCAGTTGCCAGAAACCCATCCTCTGATCGATGTGGTTTACCTAGATAGGGATCAAGGTGTACTTAGATCGTTTATCCTCTTAGCTTGCTGCAGTTTACTTCTACCGTGGGGCACACTATTTGATTCAGATGACCCACAGTTGTTCCGATTATTTCTATATGATTTAAGGGGGTGACTAATTCTTTTCTAGTCTGGCTGAAGACTTTAAACTTAGCACTTCTTGGGAGGTAACCCATGCTCAGGCATTCAGGTACTATCTTTCTGACTCCCTTACTTTTACTCTTTTGGTATTGTTCTTTACTTAGAAACATTGAGGACACTGTTTAATTTAAGTTTGGGGGTATTGGGAGACTTTTTAGGTTTAATAAGATTTGGAATTTAGAAGCATGTGAACAATTCAGGGTGACACTAACCACTCTAGGTAGATAGAAACTTAGCCATTTTGCTATAAGGATTGGTGTGCCCAGCTAGATGGTCTATTCATAAAGGAACAGAGTTCAGGTGTTAGAAATAACATGATAGTTGTCACCACCATATCACGTTCTGTTTTATTATTTGCAATTTTGTGTTTCTCTGAGAGTATTGGTGGGTCCTAGCATCGACATATTAATTAGCACTGGAATGACATTTAGTGTGTTGAGATCATGCCCCACATGAATAATACGTTAGTGTTTTAGAGTTACGTGTGTGGTCCCCCTGTCTCCGTCGCCTAAGCAAGCGTGGAACGCAGGATCCATGGGAACACACATGTATTAGGTGTCAGAAAAAACAAAAACAAAAAAAAAAAAAAAAAATCAAAAAAATCGAAAAAAGTTAGAAAAAAATTGAAACAAAAATAGTATTTGGTATTTTAAAGTTCTCCCTGTCTCCGTCGCCTAAGCAAGCGTGGAACGCAGGATCCATGGGAACTTATAAATATTTTAGTTAGTAGTAACCGTTGAAAATAAATGGGGAGTATCTCGACACACTAGGTTTCATCTCGGTACTGACCTTCAGACAGATATGGGACACATCGTTCGCCTCAGTCAACATTTGCGACCTTCTACAGTCTACGTTCATCTTCTAAGTCTTTTCATGTGATGGGTGGTTAGATAACTGTCTGAGTAGAACTCTGTTGTCTTAGATATGAATTTTAGTATGCTTGAGTTAACACTCGTGTACAGTGATTGGATCCATAAAGGGTAATGGTCCCTATAGCCGAATATCTGAGTAGCCAACTAACTAGCTTGTTTAGTGTCTATCCTTAATCATTCACATGTTGCTAAGATTCAAATCCAGGTTTTGTGGGTATACCTCTTGTAAACCCTCACGAGACAAAACTCGTCCACTAGGGACACCTAGGGGTTTAACGGCTTACTGCATATGCTAAATGTGGTCGCGATTCATGCGAAAGTGAGTTAGGATTTTTACTTTATTTTTAGAGTAGTTTGCTCGAGGACTAGCAAAATAGTAAGTTTGGGGGTATTTGATAGACACATTTTAGTGTCTAAATTGCACCTTAGTTTCTATTAAGTTAGTATTCGATTTTGCAAATATTACGTGTTTTTATGCTTTTGTAGGTACATTAGAAGAATAAAGATTTGTGGAAAAATTGGCTCAAAAAGTGATAAAGGCACCCGGGAAAATGGATTAAGGCACCCGCATATTGGATTGGGGCAACCCCTTTTTGGTTTAAAATTCGAATTTGGCGGGAAGAATGATGGTTACGTAACCAAATTCTGCTGTGAAGATTTTAAAGAGTTTGATCGAACAAAGAAGCCTCTAAGAGATACTAGAATGATTCAAACATCTCATACATGGCAAAACAGCACATCTAAGAGCTAAATATTGGCCGGAAATCGTGGAAACAAATCGGAAAAGCCAATCCGATGCTGTTTGAGTTCATCTCGGATTTACAAGTTGTTTGGATAAGTTTTGAGAGTTCTAATCGAATTAGAACTCTCCCTAGGGTTTGTTTCATCTATAAATAGCAAGATAAGCCAAGAAAATCAGGGGGGGAGAATCGCTGGAATAGTGAACAGAAAACTTTCTTTTCTGCTGCTGCGTACAGGGAAGAAGGAGGTGAAGAACAAACAGCTCCAGCGAACTGTCGTTCACTAACGCTGGAACTGTCGTTCATATTGAGCTGCTTCAACTGTTTCTTTCCTGTTGCTCATTTTCTTTTGTAACGGCTGAACCATCTTCTGTAACGATTATATACGTAGCTGTTCAGCTGTTACACCATTATTTCACCTTGTAATCAATATTTTGAGCAATGAAGAGATCTTTTGAGCAAGTTTTCTCCACCATGAGCTAAGTATATTTACTGGGATGATGGAGGAGGTTTTTCTCTCAATTTTATGTGGTAAGTCTATTTTTAATTAATTAATTATAATTCTTTACTTGTTAAAATTGCATAGTTTCGAAATAGAAAAACGGTTTCATTCAGTAGTGGTGTTTTTGTTTGATGGGTCATGCTGGGTTGACAACCTCTGATGTCCCATGCTTATGATTTACCTCTACTTGTTTGCAGAAAACCTATTTTGGCAATATTTGAGCTTAATTTATTTAAAAGAATTACCCGATTAATCACATAAATTGTTAGAAATAACTGATTCTTGATTCCTGGTTTTCCCCATATTTTCTAAAAATCATCTCTAGTTTATTTTCCTGATTTTTATTTAATTAGATTAAGTCTAATATTTTCTAAAATCATTACCTTCACAAGTTCGAGAATCGAACCTCTTTTTACCACTATATAAAATCACATCAACGATGGGGTTGATAATCAAACTATGGAATATTGTCTTTTAAAATTTTAAAACTAACATCATACTTAAATGGTTGGTCTCCAGGCTTTTGAATTTTCTCCCGGCCTTCTCGAGTCTGAAACATTATAGTCAAAAGAAAAAGTTAATTACTATTATCACCAATCATAAAAACAAAATTCAATTGAAACTTAATATAAACCTTTGTGTGAAGCACTGCTTTTACATTGTTGATATATAGCGTTAAAAATTGACACGTATTCTCTCACATGTTTTTTAATTGCTTTCATTTTATTTTTTAAGGAATACAGATCCCTTCCATTTGCATTTTCGTTAAATTGGAAAAAGATTTGATGAATAAGTTCGTAAGATAGAGCGGATGCTTGCTGGGAACCAATAATTTTATCATCAACTACAAAAACATAAGCATTTGTAAGATCAATATCTTTTTGAACAAAAATCATAGTAATTTGAATTCAATTAAGAGAAGAAAATTTGAGTAGTAAAGGATAAGAAAACCAAAGAAACTCAATTGATTTAGACAATTGTGGTTGAGAATGAGAGTTTTCTTATATAAAGAAAAAATATAGTTTTTTTTTTTTTAGAAAAATAATCGTTTGGATGTCGTTGGGATCCGATGGTGGAGAATATAGAGTCGTTAAGAAATATAAATGGCCAAAATCAGGTATGAGAAAGATATAATAAAAAAAATGTCAAACAAGTATTAGCTCAGAGACAAAAACTTAGTTTCCGTAAATATCATGACAAAAACTAAGTACCATTTGGTGTGATTTACGAAAAATGAATTTCCACACATTACGAAAACTCAGTTTCCAACAACCATCGCTTTGCTAGTGAGTGGTGCACATCTTAACCCTTCACAATCCAAGACATAACTTTTGATTATATTATAACAAAAAAAAAATGACATAGTACTTATACTTGCCCTTTGTTATAACTTAGCAGAAGCCAAGCCAAACCACACACCATGGTTTTTGGCCTTACTCATACACATTATTAAATTGATTTAAAGAGAGAAATGTAAAGCATGTTTGAAAAATAGGTAGAAAGTTATAAATTTGAAGAGAGGCGTTAGTTGAAAGTGTGCTAAGATGGTTATTTTACCCCAGTGCATTTTACCGTTAACTTATCATGCCACTCATCAAAACTACCATAAGCTTTTAATCTTGAATGATCATTACCACAAACACTACTTTATCTGTCTCTGAAACTGAAAGTGGGAATTGGTTGAGAACATCATCCTCAAAGGGATAGAATAACTAACTATCAAGCAATCACTAGCATGGTTTGAAGACAATGTAGATGTTATCGAAAACCGATAAAACACATAATATATATAAAGAAAGTATCTTGAAATAATAATTTTGTAAAAAATTTAAATTGTTGTCAACCAACCGGCACACATTCACAACAGTAATGGTTGAGTGACATAATCCTTGGGAGTAGTAAGGTTGATTGACTCTTGTGCGTACTTTTCAACGATCATTAAAGCGGTCTTATCTTAGTCAGATTTAGATTTGTATCCTTGCTAGTACATAATTTATTCACACACTTTATATAACAAGCATTCAAATAAATGAATAATGGTAACATTATATTTGACAAAAGAATCTATCACGAAGTGCACATTTAAACCATGCGTCAGTCCAACAACCACATAAAAGATTTTCATCATCCTACTATTTAAATACCAAAACATAATATAATAGCTTTCTCAAAGTAATTTTAAAGAATAGTAAACATCCATGTATAAGAAATAAGTTGCCCATCAGAAATAGTGATGATATTACGTGCCCTAGCACTTAATTATATTGTGTGCCCTTCCACACCTTTAATGTAATATAATAGATTTAAATTTGGACTTTCGTCTCATACCAATCAACAGGAAGCCTCTTTCCTCCCACTCAAACATCAAGTACAATTTGTAACCACTTTTCAGACAACGAAAAGAAGTAACATTTGAAAATAAGTAATTACTCCCAAAACACACATATTAGTTGTTTTTGAAGATCCAATCACATCCCAAAATGCAAAAAAAAACTAGTATGTATTACATACATATATAGCACGCTTACACATATCATATACTAGCAAAGATATGCATGACCTTCCCAATATAAGTAACTTTATAGAACAATAATGATTACAAAAGAGTTCGTCATCGATTCTCACGTCATTTGATGACAATCCACGATTACCTCACAATTCACAATCCACTGGTTTATCCTTTTGAATTGATCGTTGTTAATATAAACTAATTGTTAATCACACGAGCACTTTAAGAATATAACCAGTAGGCTCACACAATATTCATAGCATAATATTATACAAGTTCATAGTTAATAGCTAATTAATATAATTAATACTTTAAAATTCTATTAATGGTTCAATAACTTGGTGTTTTATAATTTTATCGTAAATAAATATCTACACATCCAATTCAGGTAAATTATGTGTCATTGAAAAGCTCTCGTAAATCTACAACTTTGCAGAAGAACATAAAGCTAATTCGGAATTTAAATGGTCCAAAATATCAAATTAGAGAAACTGGCGCTAAGGCCAAACCCATTGGGCCTGACCGGCTCGGGATGACAAACTGGCTTGCTAACTCATTTGAGTTGACCCGTGACCTAACCTATTAACCCGCTCACTGACCTACGACCCTCCAACTCGGTCTGAGTCATGATTTAGTTAATTCGGCTAATATGATTTTGTTATCTTCATCACCCATACTTAACTAAAATAACCATATTTAAAAATTCCGTGTAACTTATAAATAGCATATGGGGTTAACTTTTGAGGTCCCTAAAATTTTCAATTATGGAACAAAATAGATTCTTGACGGCTATTTGGAAAGATGAGAGCCTCCTCTACTTCGGTTAAATGAATCTCTCCATTAGGTAGTACTTCGATATGTCCCATCTTAGGTTGGTGTAAGTTCTTTATGCTTGGAAAGTAGGGCAGTATTTTGTTCGACGATGGGGTTGATAATCAAACTATGGAATATTGTCTTTCAAAATTTCAAAACTAACATCATACTTAAATGGTTGGTCTCCAGGCTTTTGAATTTTCTCTCGGCCTTCTCGAGTCTGAAACATTGTAGTCAAAAGAAAAAGTTAATTACTATTATCACCGATCATAAAAACATAATTCAATTGTAAAACTTACTAAACCTTCGTGTGAAGCACTGCTTTTACATTGTTGATATATAGCGTTAAAAATGACACGTATTCTCTCACATCTTTTTTAATTGCTTCCATTTTATTTTTTAAGAAATGCAGATCCCTTTTATTTGCATTTTCGTTAAATTGAAAAAAGATTTGATGAATATGTTTGTAATGAGAACCAATAATTTTATCAGCAACTACAAGAACATAAGCATTTGTAAGATCAATATCTTCTTTTTGAACAAAAATCATAGTAATTTGAATTCAATTAAGAGAAGAAAATTTGAGTAGTAAAGGGATAAGAAAATCAAAAAAACTCAATTGATTGACACAATTATGGTTGAGAATAAGAGTTTTCTTATATAGAGAAAAAATCTAGTTTTTTTATTTTTTTTTTAGAAAAATAGCCGTTTGGATGTCGTTGGGATCCGATGGAGGAGAATATAGCGTCGCTAAGAAATATAAATGGCCAAAATCAGATATAAAAAAGATATAACAAAAAAAATGTCAAACAAGTATTAGCTCAGAGATAAAAACTTAATTTCCGTAAATATCGTGACAAAAACTAAGTACTATTTGGTGTGACTTATGAAAAATGAATTTTCACACGTTTAGAAAACTCAGTTTCCAACAACTATCGCTTGGCTAGTGAGTGGTGCACATCTTAACCCTTCAGAGGCCAAGATATAGCTTTTGTTTATATTATAACAAAAAAATAAAATGACATAGTACTTATACTTGCCCTTGGTTATAACGTAGCGGAAGACAAGCCAAATCATACACCATAATTTTTGGTCTTACTTATATACATTATTAAATTGATCTAAAGAGAGAAATGTAAAACATATTTAAAAAATAGGTAGAAAGTTGTAAATTTAAAGAGAGGTGTTAGTTGAAAGTGTATTAAGATGTTATTTTACCCTAATACATTTTACCAATAGCTTATCATGTCGCTTATCAAAACTATTAATTTACTTATTCCTATTGTAATCGGCATGTAAGGCTGTAATGGCTAACATTTTCAATATCATCTGCAACCTAAGTAATTGATTTTCAATATTCCTTTATCATGTGAATCGACATGATCTCTCTTGCTTTAGCTGGCTAACGAACTCGTACTCGATAGCATGTGGATTGGTTCGTTTCGGACGTCGTAGTACTTCCCTCTAAGTAATTGATTTTGGCAACACAAAACTCCTTTCACAATTAAGTACATCGTAATATTACCGACTACCTTTATTAAATCCTTGGGTTAAGATATCGACTCAAAAAAGAATGACGATCAGCTGAAACGTTATCGGTCTCTATACTATTTTTTTCGTACCATATATAAAGGTAGAGTTTTTAATTTTAGTAGTTTCATTAGACAGACGGAACTCTAATAACAAAATGAATTTTATCGGACATAGAAAAACTTACCGGTCTTCATAAAAAAAATAAGAGTTCCGGCGGAGTCCGAACCCGCAACCTTACGCTCTACGGGACTTTAAAGATCTTTTAACGTATAAGCTTTTAATTATAGTAATTATAGACGTAGTCAGACCCATATCACGCGTAAAAGTGAAAAGGTCAGTTTTCTTCTTTACAGGTAAAAGGAGATAGACTTATTTTTCATTCATTGTCCAAACCCTAAAAATAGAACAAACCCCAAACAAAATCCCTCTATTCCTCATCCAAATTTTCCATTATGAGCAACGAATAGTAAGATTCAAACTTTTTCATTTCAATATCTACTTCTTTTTCCCTAATTTTTTCTGATTTTTCTCTTCAAAATTTTAATCTGTTTCTTTCTTTTTGATGTTTTTAAACAGTGATTACCTATTCAAGCTTCTGTTGATTGGAGATTCATCTGTTGGAAAATCATGTCTGCTTCTCAGATTTGCTGTAAGTTAATATTTCATTTTCTGTTTGAAAAAGTCTGATTTAAGAAAAGTTAAAGTCGTTCTTTATAATGAAAAAAACTATTTCTTGATTTTCTTTTTTGCAGGATGATTCGTATGTTGATAGTTACATCAGTACGATCGGAGTTGATTTTGTTAGTTTACTTCTTTCTCTTTTTACATGCATTTACTTGTTTGCAATTTTGATTCACTTCATGGGACTTACAATTATACAAAATTCTGAATTCCAGAAAATTAGAACTGTGGAGCTGGATGGGAAAACAGTCAAGCTTCAGATTGTAAGTTGTAATGATTTAGTCAGAAATTTTAGAGAATTTTGCTGATACCAGATTAAAGCTTTGAATTATGTGCATTGAAGTCTAATTAGGTTTTTTCTGACTTCAATTACCTCTGTGTGTGTTTTAGTGGGATACTGCAGGACAGGAGCGATTCAGGACTATAACGAGTAGTTATTACCGAGGGGCACATGGAATCATTGTAAGATATAGTTACTGTTTACTGATTTTCAGTTTGTTTTTTAATACTACCTCCGTTTCAGCAAAAGTGTTACTATCACTTTTGCTGAAACGGAGGGAGTATTATACTTGCTCATTTTGATTTGAACCACACTGTCCCATATTTTCTGCATCTATTAGAACTATTGTCTTATCTTAAAAAAAAGTTTTATCCGTATATGATTCATGATTTACTTGTATTGTCATAAAAAGTTAGTGTATCTTACAAGGACCAATCTGCCTGGCCTATCTTTTTCGTAACAGATGTGCTACCTCAGCACTTCACAGGAATCTACTCTTTGTTTTCCTAAAAAAATATTCTTCATTCTCCAATGTTAATGTGTTTAACATATATGGTGTTTTGCCTTCATGCTTAGTGTTGCACTATCCAGCTTTATTGTGTTTGATGTCAGTTTCTTGTTTGTTTACCACGTTGTATTAACACAATCAAGGTTGGAACGTTCATGATTTATGTGTTTAGCAAAGATGTGTGTCAAACAATTTTGTAGCTGTGTTAAGCATACTAATGTCTTGGGATTGTGCAGATTGTCTATGATGTTACTGATATGGAGAGCTTCAACAATGTAAAAAAGTGGTTGAATGAAATTGATAGATATGCAAATGACAGTGTGTGCAAGCTTCTTGTTGGTAATAAGTGTGATTTGGTTGATCAAAAGGTCGTAGACACAGAGACCGCTAAGGTAATTATTGGGTGACTGATTATGATTATCTTCATCGTGATATTTTTATACATTTTTCCTTGTACTCTCCATTTATATAAAGATATGGCAACTCAAGCTTGATTACTTCTAGGTATCTATCATATGATTTGTTTTGATGTTAGACTCATGTTTTAAGCATCCATGTTTGCGCTTCTGTTCGGGTGACATGAATCCTATAGAAACATCTGTCGCAGCGAATCTCCAGCTGCATCCTTCCCTTACCACCTAAGATATACGTTGAAATGTTAAATGGGATTGAGTGTACTTCTGTCAACATAAAAACAAGATTTTCCACCCAAATCAAATTTTGATAAAATCCTTCCTAGTTCCAAATGTTCTTATCGCTCTTTCTTATAAGTCTTTGTTTTTCCCATAATTTGCATCTTGGATTAACTTAACTGTATGGATCATAAACATTGTTAGGAATCTGGAAAATGAAAAAAATGGATCATTGATGAGCATGTCTTAGAAATTATATTGCCTGCCAACTGTCAAATGATAGTTGTTTCGATTCCCAACCAATAGAAACAAAAATAATACATGTGTCATTTTCTTTTCATGGTGAGAAAAGGTTGGCAAGTGTGGAAGCTAACAGTAGGGTACGGGTTTTAAGTCTTGAGTTGATTAATTTTTCCATATGAACTACAGGCGTTTGCAGACTCACTTGGGATTCCTTTCCTTGAGACTAGTGCTAAAGAAGGCTCAAATGTGGAGCAAGCTTTTCTAACCATGGCTGCTGAGATTAAGAAAAAGTAAATTCCACTTGTTGACCCTTCGCAATATTTCTCTCCATGATTTCTACGTGTTGGATTTTCAGACTAATGTATACAGTAAAATTTATTAATCACTGCTCTTTCATTGCTTGCAGAATGGGAAACCAACCTACTTCTGACAACAAGGGATCAACTGTTCAAATGAAGGGGCAACCAATTCAGGAGAAAAGTAATTGTTGCAGCTAGCAGTGTTATGTATTTTCTTTTCCCAACATTGTGACTGTGATATGATGATGATAAGCTTAGATAGATGTTAAATACTCGGACTGTTTTTACTTTCTTGTATGGATGTTGAACTGGAATAAACTTGAAATGTAACCATTATGGATTTCTATTCTGTGTTGCAATTATATGCTTGGCTGGAAAGATCAACAAATCCTACTAACACCAAACATTTGTGGTGGGATGAACATACAGAGTCAAATATATAAATAACTCTGGACTCTTCGTGTTGGAAAACCATCTGTGGTTGTGCACGCCCAAGCACAACAATGTGGGTGCCTTTTATATTAAACTAGATCTAAGCCAGAATGTGAACAGTGGACCTACTGACGTCAATCTATCCTTGGGAAGCTGAAAACCTTCAAGCTTGATTCTGCCAGATAAGTGACCTTGGTCTATGTTATATGAAAATATGAAATCCTGTCCTCAGACATGCATGAACTGAATCAGTTTTAGTGGAAGATGACTTTCAAGAACAATACCAATTACATACGCTTAAAATGACTATTTTCTGGACTGAATACAATCTGTTTTTCTTTATCTGATTTATCAATTAACAAAGAAAAATTTCGGAAATCGAGTAAAAACATAAACACCTCGTTAAGGAATCAAGTACCCCAGGAGGAAACAAACCCAAGAAAAAATTACAAATGAACAAACCCAAGGAAACAAATGAACATTTTACCAAAAGACAATGCAGAAGACAAACTCTCAAAAAGTGGGGAATGGATGCCAACACCTTCCTTTCATCCATCGGTCCAGGTATAATGGCCAGATAGTGGTGAGCATTGTTTACCCAACTAGATAAGTAATTAAATAGGACTTCAGATCCTCACCTCTCTATGAGGAAGAACAACATGTTTTCCTGGGGATAGCATCTGATGTATCTGAAACATCAATGGTTTTTCCTTCTTTTATACTTGTAGCTGTGGAGTCCTTGGATGAAATCGACTTCTTACTAATCTTCCGGTATACTTCTCCTAATATAGTTTGAAAAGCCTTTTCTACATTTATTGCCTCAAGGGCCGAGGTTTCAATGAATGACAACCCTTCTTTTTCGGCAAAGCTTTGAGCATCTTCGGTTGCAACTGCGCGGAGGTGTTTAAGGTCGGTTTTGTTTCCAATCAACATTATGACAATGTTTGAATCAGCATGCTCCCTTAACTCCTTTAGCCAACGGGTAACGTTCTCGAATGTTGTAGGTTTAGTTGTGTCATAGACAAGAATAGCTCCGAGTGCCCCTCTGTAGTATGCACTAGTTATGGCTCTGTATCTTTCTTGGCCTGCAGTATCCCATACTTGTGCTTTTATTGTCTTTCCCTCAACCTGAATCACAACAGAGAGGGAGCTCTCTAATCAATTCAAAGCAGGATTTAAAACTCAGCTAAAATTATCAGTGTGTCACAAGAGATCAACAAGTCTAGCTTCAGAAGTTTGTTACAACTGACTGACTCACTAACACAAATAATTCTAACAAATTGTGCCGAGATTCAAAAAGTAGTTCTCTAATAGCATAGCTATCTGGAAAAACAAACACGTAAATATGATCCACAACTAATGAGTTGGATAATTGAAAGGTAAAGGAAACAAATGAAAGTGGACTTCGTAACCATAACCCGGTATGAAGTACTGGTTTGCCTCAGAACCTAAGCTTATTGGCATTCTTCTGTCCTTAACCCTCCCACACATGGCCACAGTCGATCCCACCTGAGTACTTTAAACAAGCTAACCTAACAGTCTTCATATATTTGACAGTTCAGTCTCCACTCCTCTGTCCCCAGCTCCTCACCAGTCACATGGAAGGTAAAGTTTATGATGCGAGTACGCGTATGTCCTTCTAGATCTCAAGTTTTTCTAAGTATAAAATAATGTCAGGATATAAAATCCCAGCTCATTCAACTCCGAACCTTAGTGTATGAAATTGTCACTATTATCAGGTCTAGCTGCTCGTCTAACGGCGTAAGTAACTCGTCCCCATCATGCCGTTACAACAAATGGGGGCTAAAGACGGCTGACATGTTCAAATAATTAGTTGTCACCAGTACACATGTGGAGCCACGTTGACCGACAACAATACAAGTTTTTAAGTTAAAATCCTATATTTCAAATTATCAAAACTTAAAACATATGCTTCAGAAAAAATATCAAAACTTAAAACATACTCTTTTTTTACCAATTGAATATTCTCAGATCATCTCCAGTAGTTAATTAATCAAAAACTACTCATATTAACAGTTAAGTAGAATGTGAATGTAAATTCAAAAGATGAAAAACATTTGCTGACTAGTAGTAGAATTATGCAGATCGAGAAACCAAATACCAAAATTCTATTCAGATCTTAACAGTTAATAATGTGTATACACCAGATCTATTGACAAGAATATGAAAACTCGAAAATCCAAAGAGAAAGAGAAAGAGATATACCTGAAGTGTACGAGTAGCGAATTCGACACCAATGGTAGATTTTGATTCTAAACAGAATTCATTACGAGTAAATCTAGACAAAAGATTTGATTTACCAACACCTGAATCACCAATGAGTACTACTTTGAATAGATAATCATACTCTTCGTCCACTCTTCTTGTCATTTTCTACTGATCTTTCTTGTTAACTAAGAATTCGTGAATAAGAAGAAGAATGAGTGGAGTAGTAGTAGTGCAACTCTATAATAAGATGAAATGATCTTTTTTTTAATTTAATTTCTCTGTGTTTTTGCTAAATTAAGGGCGGAGTAGAGATTACGGAATTTTCGGAAAGTGAGCGGAAAGCTGACAGTTAATTAGAATGAGAGAAGAATGAAATAAAGAAATGGAAAACCAATTTTTTGACGATGTTTTTCATTCCTACTGCCACCATGCTTTTGAAGTAGGAGGATGTTGACAGATATTATGGAGGTGGAAATGGAATACAATATTTCCACCCAATCTTTTTCTTATAATTTACACTACTACAATTTGATGTGATTATTGTTTTAGGAATTCGTCGACTTCTGCTCAAAGAGACTAATTATGTAGTCAATTAGGGGGTAAACGGGAAATTGATCTTTTTTACTGCCATTTTTTTCCTGAAATTATCTATGTTAGACATAGTTAGTTATGTGTAGGACTGTTAGCATGTGTGATTAGTATGTGTAAACAGTGAGTGCAGGATATCACCCAGTGTATGTTAGTCTAGGTACCTCTGGTGCATTTTAACGTTTTGTAGCTTTATAAGCTTTGTCATCTCTTTGTAAAAACTTTACCAACTCAAGAACATTCATCAATAACATCATTTTTCAGTTCAACATTTTCTTGAAATTCTTTCATGGTATCAGAGCCAAATCTCTAACGAGTTGAATCTAATCTTTTTTGTGAAATCATCAATCAAATAATCAACAATGGAGAATACTACTTCTGCAACATCAGCTAACACACAATCAACAACAAATTCTTATCAACAACATCAAATCCAGTTACCTTTTCAAAATATTTGTAACTATGTTTCTTTAAAACTAGACTCAACCAATTATTTTCTCTGGAAACATCAATTGAATCCATTCTAATGAGCACCAACTTACTAAGATTTGTAGATGGATCTTATTCTTGTCCATCTAAAATGATTACTGTGAATGAAGTCTTAACAATCAATCCTGAGTATGAATTCTGGACAGCTATCGATAGGTCTGTAATGTCATGTTTAAATGCTACATTCACTCAGTCAATCTCTGCAAGGGTTTTTGATTTGTCTACCTCAAGAGAATATTGGGATTACTTAAAAACAGAATTTAACCTATAATTTTTTGCAAGAAAGTCCATGCTGAAAGGTCAAATTCAAACCATCAAACAAGGTAATTCTACAATTCTTGAATACTTATCTCAAATCAAATCAACATCTGACAATCTTGCAGCAATAAATGAGAAAATTTCAGATGAAGATATTGTAATGTATACTCTGAATGGTTTGAGCAGAATTTTCAATCAGTTTGTAATTTCTTCTCACAATAGAGAAAAACAGTACAATTTTGCTGAATTGAGGTCTAGATTAATCCATCATGAACAGTGGTTAAAAGAACAAGAGCAAGAATCAGAAGCACTTCAAGATTTCACAACTACTGCTTTTTATTCAAAAAGAAATACAAATCCAGCAAGTTTTTCACAACATTCTTTAAGAAACTTTGTAAATAGGTCATCTACAAACATGGCAAATGTTGAATGTCAAATTTGCAGAAGAAATGGTCACTATGCAAGTAGATGCAATTGGAGATACACTCCATCAACAACAACTGGAAGTTCACATAACCCAATTTCTAAGTCAAGACAGCACAATGCTTTCTACACTTGTTCAAGAATTGAACAAAATGACACTAGTTTTGTTGTTAGCACACAGTGGATACCTGACTCAGGAGCAACTGCTCATATAACAAGTACTGCAACTTTGCTACATGACTGCAAGTCTTATTCAGGAACAAATCAAGTAATGATTGGTAATGGAAAGCATCTGGAAATATCTGCTATTGGAGAAGCTACTTTGTCTCTGAAAAATTCAGAATTCTTGTTGAGAAATGTGTTGTTAGTTCCTCAACTCACACAAAATCTGATATGTGTGTCTCAATTCTGTGCTGACAACAATGTATCATTCAATATGCTACCATGGGGATACAACATTAAGAATCTTGAAACAAATGAAGTTGTGGCAGAAGGTGATGTGTGTGATAACCTTTATCCCATTAAAGTAGCACCTTCTCCTGTTAAAGCATTCACTTCAATTATGGCTTCCTCATATCTTTGGCATCAAAGGTTAGGTCACCCTTCCTCTCTTGTTCTTCAGAAATTAGCTAATGTGCCTTCAATACAACTGACAGATCCAAAAACAAAACAATTTTGTCATGAATGTCAACTGGGAAAACATGTTAAGTTGCCTTTTAATTCCTCCAAAAGAGTTTCTGATGCACCTTTGACACTTATACATTGTGATATTTGGGGGCCAGCACCAGTTCATTCTTTAAGTGGATATAGATATTTCATTCTTTTTATAGATGACTACAGCAGATTCCATTGGATATATCCACTTACCACAAGAGATGAGTCCCCAGCTTCTTTTAAGCATTTCAAGATTCACAATGAGAAACTTCTGTCAACCTCTATCATATCTTTTCAATGTGATGGTGCATTTGAATTAGTGAAAGGAGCTTTTAGAGAATATCTTATGCAGTGTGGCATAACCTTAAGAATATCTTGTCCCAAGACTCCACAACAAAATGGTGTTGCAGAGAGGAAAATCAGACACATCACTGAGGTTGGTAACACAATGATTTTTCAAGCATCTTTGCCTAAATTCTTTTGGTATGAGAGCTATCTAACAACAACTTTTCTCATAAATAGACTCCTTTCTAAGGTGTTGTTTTACAAAATTCCTTTTGTTTTACTCTACAATGATTTTTCAGATTATAGTTTGATTAGAGTTTTTGGGTGCACATGCTATCCTAATCTCTCTTCCTTAAGAAAAGATAAGCTAAGTCCTAAAGCAGTGAAGTGCACATTCCTGGGTTATAGCTCGTTGTACAGGGGCTACAAATGATATGATAATGCAACCAAAAGAATTTCTGTCTCTAGACATGTAACCTTTGATGAAACTAGTTTTCCTTTTGCTGCTCATTCAATCACTATCAATTCACCTGCTGAACCAGAAGTAGTAAACCTTCAAATAGGACAATGTCCCAATATTCAAATACATGTTCCAGATACTCTGAGTTCTTCTGTTCTAAATCAAACACAGCAACTGAACAATCTTGGATATCAACATCTTTGATTACTGAAGTTCCAACTGAAGTGGTTCATGTTCCACTAATTCCTACAATCAACACTAGATCAAGAAGTGGAATTACAAAGCCAAAGAATCTACCTCCAGACTTTGTAGCACATTACACTAATGCTCATCTTATATCCACAGCTTTGTTAACTGTTTTACAAAGTCCAATAACACCTACTACATACAAAGAAGCTAGTAAAGAATCAGTCTGGGTAACATTTATGGATAAGGAGTACAAAGCACTGGTAGATAATGGAACATGGGAACTGGAACCAAGAACAGCAAATATGAATGTGCTTGGGTGTAGATGGGTTTACAGAGTTAAGCTTAAAGCATATGGCACAGTTGAGAGGTACAAATCAAGACTTGTGGCAAAAGGGTATCTGCAAATGGATGGAATTGATTATGCAGAAACTTTTAGTCCAGTGGTTAAAAGCACAACAATTAGATGTGTTATGACTTTAGCTTTGACTAACAATTGGATTATGCAGCAATTGGATGTCTCCAATGCATTCTTACATGGATTCCTGAAGGAAGATGTTTACATGGAGCAACCACAAGGGTATGTGTCTTCTACTCATCCTGATCATGTTTGTCATTTAAAGAAGTCATTATATGGTTTAAAGCAGGCACCAAGAGCCTGGTACCAAAGGTTCAGCTCTTTTTTATTGGAACATGGTTTTGTAATGTCAACATGTGACAATTCACTTTCCATTCATCACACAAAAACTGAAGTGATGCTACTATTACTTTATATTGATGATATAATACCAACTGGTTCAACTGACCAGTCAGTAAATAAATTTATTCAGCTTTTGGGAACTGAGTTTAGTATGAAGGACCTTGGTCATCTCTATTATTTCTTGGGTATTGAATGCATCAAGTCAAAAACTTCTCAAACATTGCTGCTTACACAGAAGAAGTATACCTTAGAATTGCTCAAGAAAGCTGACATGCTAACTTGCAAGCCAAGTTCAACTCCTGTTGCTTCAGCTCCCAGATTGTCTGTGTATTGTGGAACTAAACTGATCTCTCTAACATTCTACAGAAGTATAGTTGGTGGTTTACAGTACCTAACAATGACAAGACATGATATTGCATATGCAGTTAACTATGTCTCCCAGTTTATGCATTCACCATCTGATATGCACTTTCTTTTGGTAAAGAGGATAATGAGATATCTAAAAGGTACTATTGGGTCTGGCATCACTCTAACAGCTGGTAATGTTGATATAGTAACAACTTACTCAGAATCTGACTGGGCAGGATGTCCAGATACAAGAAAATCAACAAGTGGGTATGTAATTTTTCTTGGAAATTCTCTGGTGTCATGGTCTTCCAAGAAACAGCCTACAATCTCCAGGAGTTCAACTGAAGCTGAATATAAATCACTGGCAGTAACTTCTTCAGAGTTGTTATGGATTTCTTACTTACTAAAGGAACTACATTTTCTAATATCAACTCCAGTGACTCTATATTGTGATAATCTAAGTGCTACAAGTCTGGCAACAAATCCAATATTTCATGCCAGAACAAAGCACATAGAAGTTGATTACCACTTCATAAGAGGATTAGTATCTCAGAAATTTATGAAGCTTCACTATGTTCCTTCTTCATCACAATTGGCAGATGTCTTTACCAAGGGTTTGTGTACCTCAGTTTTCTGTTCTCTTTCTGCCAAGCTAATGTATTTGACAGATACACAGCTTGAGGGGGAATGTTAGACATAGTTTCTTGAAATTCTTTCAATCTATTTACAGTCTACCTCAATAAATACACGGAGGTGCTATTCACCACTCTATTTTATCTTTTTATTCATCAGTTAACACAATCTAAATCCTACATCTTGAAAATAGTGAACCATTTTAATCAGCAGTGGGTTCCGATTGAACTGTCTTCAACCAATACATTTACGACACGTATATTTAAGTGGTTAATAGAGTGGTGAATAGAGAGTAAATATCATTTCCGATAAATAAACGTATGTTGAGCGGTCAATGAGTGATAAGATCGCTATTTTTTTTTCGATTTAAACAAAAAAGGTAAAATAATAATTTAGAATATATGCATTAAGCAAAAAAATGAGTTATTTGACATAAGATTATCCAATTTCTTTAAAAGAAAAAAAATATAAAAATGCATAATTTAATGGAATAAGATAAATTTAAAACTTCGCGTATTTAATGGGACAACTAAAATTTTAAACTACGTCTTTATATATGGGATGGAGGAACTATATCAAGTCAACAATTTTCATACAAAGAAGTCATTTCTTGTCAAAAAAAACATGAAAAATTGGTTACTTGTTCCTCCCATCTAAACCAAATTGAATTTCATCCTTAATTTTTTATAATACTTATATCATTTTTGAAATATTTTGCACGTGTTGTAGGAACTAGTTTCTCAAGGTGATTATTGTTTAAAAGACCTCTTTTGATGACATATTTGATGTGAAGTGTTTTTTACTGGTCAAATAAATTTTTCATATGTTCCATAATTACAACATCTTCGGTACGATATTTCAAAATATTTCGACAGTTTTCACATTTCTATAGTGTAAATTAGAGAAGATATTAGTTAATCCTTGAATACTTTTTTAAAATTAAACAACTTCTGGTTCAACAACATCATTTTCGTTTTTTAAAGACTGGATCACACTAGTTCAGACAAAGTGAATCATAATATGAACTTGGAGGTCCTTTTTACAATAAAAGCTTTTTAAACTAGTAATATTAATTTATGGCACGATAAATGAATGAGCTATAAATTAATAACTCACCAAATACTTGTTCTTTTTTTAAGTATGTAGTTATTTTTTGAAAGTACGTAGTTATTGAGGTTAGACTGTAAACTATTTTAGGATAAAGTACTTTTTTTATCTTTTGTTCAAAGTATTGTTTATGGATTTTCTACAACAATCCAATTCAGATAGGAATTTTTTTATTAAATTTAGTGAAATATAAAAATACCACATGTTTTCTTACTAAAAAAGAATCTAACATCACTTAAATTGACAAGAAGTATTTGTTATTATATGCAAACAACAAAACTTAAATCCTAAGTAACTATCTTAGATCAATATCATCATGATTGATAATTGTAAAGTTGAGATTAAAGCATACAATAATTTTCCAAACACAATAAATGATATTGTATTTTTTATCAACAAAAACTGTTGTTAGTTGTAATTGTAAAGTGGGTTTATGGATGATGGTGACAGTAATCAGGAAAAAAATCAAAACTCTTGCCCACAATAAGGATTAACTTTTTTTCATAGGCCATCATAATTTTTTCATAAATGAATTAGGAAGACAGATTCATTTTGTTTTAATTGTCAAATGGTATATTGATTAATACTTATTATAGTTATATATCTTACATTACAATTCTATTAATTATCTGTGGAGATGGATTTTATTTTATTTGCATGGGAAAATATGGATATATTGATATAGAAAGAAAAAAATAAGGACATTACAAAGGTAAAACAGGGGTTGTCCTAATCTGAGTGTGTCGAGTATATTGTGCGGGAAAATATGTGTGAGGGAAAATATTATGGCTTCCTTAGCTCTGAATTTTATCAGCCTTGGTTAGTTATTGGGATCTAAATTTTCATCTTGTTAAAGATAAGCAATGTTCTGATAGCTGGGTTCTTAATAAGGTTAATGATTCTGGTTTTATAAATATAGGACATGAAAGAAGAGATTACACTTGGACAAGTTATAGGTATGGTACTAGTACTAGGAAAGCTAAAATAGATATGTCTCTTGGTAATACTGATTGGTCCCTTAATTTTCCAAATGCTAGACTTTTACATCTTAATTTTGTGGGATTTGATCACTACCCCATTCTCCTTATAAGTGATCCTATTCCTAGTCATTTATGGAAACCTTTTAAGTTCTAGTAATTGGATTGGTCATGCTACTTTCAAAAACACATTAGACTCTGCTTGGAACATAAATATTTCAGGTAGTCTTGCTTATAAGCTTAATCATAAGCTACAGAGTACTAGGATCACCTTCTCTAATGGAATAAAATTGAGTTTGGAGTTATTCAGAAGAATATTGAAAAACTGCAGGCTCAGTTGGATATGGTGTAAAATGAACCTAGTTCTAGTGACCAGCATATAAAGGTTCAAACTCTTACTAAATACCTAGGTAATTGGTATTATATTCAAATTGTATTTTATAAAATCAAGTTCAGATAAAAATTCATTCATGATATGGATAGCAATACAAGATACTTTCTTTCATTAGTGAACAAAAGGTTACATATTAATAAGATTGTTTCTATATGTGACTCTTCTGGAAATTGATATAATGATAAAACTGATATTAGCAATATTTTGACAGCTCATTTCAGCAACATAGGTAAAACTTCTAATCCTATCCTAATTGATGATGCTTTTGATATTATTCTTATGTGATTACTGATACTGATAATGTTTATTTGATTGTTATGCCTCTTGCTAAGGAAATTGAATGTATGGTTAAGAACATGCCTGCTTGGAGCTTACCAGGACCAGATGGCTTCCAAGCAGGGTTCTATCAGACTCAATAGGAGCTGGTTGGTAATAATATTGTTGTTGTTGTTCAAAAAAAATTGATTGTAAATTCATGCCTATAAGTCATAATAAAACTTGTATCTTTTTTATACCCAAGACTAAAGAACCTAAGATTGTTGTTGATTTTAGACCCGTAGGTCTTTGTAATGTAACTTACAAGATCATCTCCAAAATTCTAGCAAATAGGATTAGGCCACTGTTAAATAAGCTAATATCCCCTTATCAAGCAGCTTTTGTCCCAGGCATGGCCATTCATGACAACATTATTGTTGCTCATGAAATGATCCATACTATGAAGCAAAAATGAGGTTTTAATGGTACTATGACCTTAAAATTAGACTTGTCCAAAGCCTTTGATAGGCTTGAATGGAATATCCTTCTTAAAGTCTTAGAGAAATTTTGTTTTGGTAAAGATTTTTGTCAACTAATTTAGCAATGTGTATCTACTATAAGTGTAAGTGTGTTTCTTAATGGATCTCATTGTAAACAATTCAATCCTACTAGAGGGATAAGACAAGGGGATCCTCTATCCCCTTACTTTTTTATCTTAGCTATGGAATTTTTGTCGAGGAGCTTTATGCATGCAGAAGCTAATAAAGTACTTACTAGAGTTTATGCATGGAATTCTATCACTCATTTTGCTTTTTGCAGATGATATTCTTGTTTTTGGTGAAGCTATTATGCATCACATTGAAAGCATTTTAGACATTTGCATAATTTTGGTACCCTCTCTGATCAATTGCTAAACTTTGATAAATCTTGTATGTATTTTAGTAGTAACCTCAGCCCTGAAGCTTATGCAGATTTGGCTAAGGCTTTAAACATGAAGCAGGTAAAAGACACTGAAAAGTATCTGGGGGCTCCTCTTTTGTTGGGTCATTATAAGATTATTGCTTTTGATCCTATTGTTAAGTCCTTTGAGGCTAGGCTTAATAATTGGGTAAGTATTTCTTTAAACCAATCAGGTAGGACAACTATGGTTAGGTCTGTTCTTAACTCTCTTTCCACTTATCAAATGGGTTGCTTAAGATTCCTTCAACCCTTATTAAGAAACTTGACACTTTGCAAAGGAATTTTTGGTGGGGACATAGAGCCAACAAAGGTATCAAATTCATAGCTTGGACTAACCTTAAAAAACCCAGAGAACTAGGTGGTTTAGGGTTTATGGACCTGGAAGTTTTTAATAAAGCCCTTCTTAGTAAACTTGAATGGAAGTCTAGCACAGATTATGATGATCTTTGGGTCAAGGTTACTAAAACAAAGTACTATCATGATAGTAATTTCTTACAACAACAAAAACTTAATGATAATAGTTCATGGGTTTGGAAAAACATTTATGGTTGTCAATATACTATCAAGAAAAATAGTTTTTGGAATGCTAGGTGTGGAATTAAGGTTAATATCTGGTTGGATTGTTGGGTTATAAACTTGGATAAGCCTCCTGAGCCGGTTACAAGTTTGATTCTTTCATCTAACCTTGTTCATGTCTGTGATCTTTTTCTACCTGATACAAAATCTTGGAATGTGACCTTAATCACTAATACTTCTACTGCTCATTCCTGCTACCAAAATTCTTGTTATGTAAATTCCCATGATTGGTGTTGACACTCTCATTTGGAAGCTAGATAAAAAGGGGTTTTCTCTGTCAAACATGCTTATACTGTTATGAGTAACTCTAATATTTCTTCTGCATGTAATCAACCAACAGTTTCGGGTACTTGGAAAGCTCTCTGGAAATTAAAACTCCTTCATAAAGTTAAGCTTTTCCATTGAAAATATCTAAAAGGCATTGTTCCAACTAGGCATAAGATACATGCTTACAAAAATAATATTGAGATACATTGTAGTTTATGTGATAACCCAATAGAAACTGTTGATCATTTTATTTTTTGAATTGTCACTATGCTAGATCTATTTGGTTGGGTATTAATATGAACATCAGTACTATCATGAATACTCATACCAATCTGCATAATTGGATTACTAGTTGGTTTTCTGCAGATTCTATTCAAAGCATGCAGTCTGGTAGAATTACAAATGACTCTCTATAATTATTTATGTAAACTATATGGACAATTTGGAAGGATAAATGTGCTCTCATCTTTCAAAACGTGAATCCAAACAAGGTTTTGTCTGTTGATAGAATACTAAGTTTGAGTAGTCAATCTAGTGATGTTAGAATTGGCAATAACACAACTTTGAATTTGAGTTCCCTGCAAGTTCACAGATGGGATCCCCCTGATATGAAATTTTATAAAATAAATGTGGATCCATCCTTTACTAAATTATTGTTACATGGAGGTACTGGATTGATAGTTAGAGACTCTGCAGGTAACTTTCATGGAGCAACAGAGAGATTCTTCAATGGAGGACTGATCAAGGATCAGGAGGTGGAACAGCATGAATGTTTGGCAATGTTGGAAGCAATGAATTTGGCAGTCACAAAGAATCTGAAGAGGGTTGTTTTTGAGTCAGATTGTGAACTTCTAATAAAGTTTGTAAATGAACAAACACAATATGTTCATTAGAGGAACCAAAATATCATTTTAGATATTAAATTTCTTTCTTCAAGTTGTAATTTTGGTTTCTCAAACAAGTTAACATGCTTAAGAATAAGACAACAAATTATGTTGCTAAGAAAGCTAGAACTGAGAAGCTAGATTTTAAATTTTTAACTGAGCTACCAGTTGATATTCATCTTGAGGTTGCTAAAGATTTTCTATTTGTAAACCCTTAGATTATCATTAATGAAACTTTTCTTGAATCAAAAACAATAAAGTGATAAGTGATAACCTCGCTATTTTATCTGGTCTAGATTTGAACAAAAAAGGCTAAAATAATAATTTCGTCTATATGCATTAAGTAGAATAAAAAATTGAGTTATTAAAGACCTACAAAGACGTATAATATCTAAACAGTTAAAGTTGTAGACATATAAAGTTTCCTCGTTGAGCGATGGTGGAATTCTCGCTTCTTGTTTGCTGAAATAGACTTTTTGTGATGCAACAATTCTGGTGAGGGTACTTGAAAAAATTTGATTGATGTAAATATTTCGGGGTAAAGGAAACCTACTCTCTTATTGGATAATCCGTTTGATGAATCACACTAATTGAAAGATAAGAAATATCGTCGAAAACTTATGTTTAAAAATTATATCACTTCTTTATAAACTTATGTTTAAAAATTGTACCGGGTCAGTGTCAATAGGTGGACAACCCCACAGATCGACGATCTACATTTAATCATCTTTAATAAAAGACTATGGTTAAATTATATATTTTATACGCAAAATATATAAGGGTTTTCGAGTTATCACGTAAATTAAGGAAAATGAAAGAGAGTAAAAAATGTTCCAGATCTATTCGAATTGGATAGATGTTATTCTCAAATTTGAAATATGTGACAATTCAATAAAATTATTTCCTATTTCAATTTTTTGTGGTATGATATTGGCGTACATTGAGACAAATCTAAGCTATACGGTTAGTTTGAGGGGAACTAGATAGGAACAAATGTTATTGAATTGAAAAATATGGATCCGACTGTAAGATTTCTACAGTTTTTTACTACAACAGTAATGGAGACATCATTCACAACATCATTAACGAGGATTGTCTAAAATTTTCCAAGAAATTATTTTTTGCATCAATTTTTTTTAAGCTTATGCCTATTACAGATGAATTATAATAACATTAATTATACAACTCTAGGCCACTTTTGAGGCTGATAGAAGTTGTGCATATTTTCTTCTTCTTTTCCGTATCAAACTATAGGTATGATTCTTGTTAATGATTTATACACACATTTAGTTTGTGGCGTCAGAAAGACGGGCTTTGAGGTTTATATATTTAATGAATAAAGAAACTAATTTTTTTATCCCATTTAGTAGCTTGTCAGTGTTGTTTATTAAGATAATAAAGCGGGAAAAACTTTAACTTTGATAGGCAAACTGTGAGCATTTGATAGCTAGGTAAAACATACTAAGAAGTTGCGCAAGATTTATGCATCCAACCTATAACACATAGAGGACTTTGAAGATTGACAAGAAATTAAGTTGGTGATAAGTATTCTTGGTTGGTAATAAGAAACTAACGATGTCCCATAATATACCAATGGATTTCATGTCAGGGAGTGAGCAACTTGCACACACTTTTGTGTTGGTTGCTCTTATGGGATGGTTTTTTTAGTTTTATCCATAACTGATCTTGTAAAACCACAAGAAGAGCAAGTAGTTTTATACTTTCAATCCTCAGATAAATGAACATTACGACCATAATGATGAGTGACGACAATTGGGATAAAAAAATGCCACATACGAGGAGGTTATTATATGTTTGCAGTGTTAAAGGCTCAATCATGACTCAAATTCAAGCATCAAATAGAGACATTTTCCAAGGATCATTGCTGAGAACAAAAATATGTCTATTTAAGTTTACGGCAACCAATATATAGTCTTATACATCTAAGCCTAGAGACTTAGTTCTCGAGTTTGTCTTTAGCTTAACAGACGATTTATCGTACAATAAATTGAAAACAACGAAGTTGCTGGAATGACTTTCTTCTAACAGAAGATGCATGTGACGCAATCCAACACTCAACCTAAGGATTCTTATATGCATCGTCTCTTGAAGGAATCTATATGAAGACTATATCACTGGGTAGAACAATATACAAGGGGAGTGCTTAGTAACACGAGTAAGGGTGCTAAATGCATTTGAAGGAACCTAAATGTAACTCTAAATATATTTTTTACCATTCATTTAAAACATAAAATTTGATTTTGAATTTGCAAACCATTTGAACTTGTTGCCAAAAATGGAATCCCAAATTTTGCAACAACTTCGTACCCTACCGATGTCTTTCGTTAGTTAATATGGGACCATCATTGTATTTGCCATGAGCGGTTATGAAAAATAAGAAGGAATAAAACTTGAAAGGTTTGGTGTATAAATGGAATGTAATTGTTGATTTTATATAGACGTTTAGATTTGTGGGATGCACGACACATCAACACCTATAGTCAGATAAGAAACACAAATAACTTCCAAAACACGCAATGTTAGTTGGTTGTTGCTTCATTGAAGTTCTCACCACCGGTATCAAAAGAAACAATAACAACACATGTTTTATTGGATTCAAGTCTTCTTGCTATACAATTAATAAGTTCATAGCACTGATAAATTAATTTTAAGTTAAAACTTGACTTATGTAACATATGATTCTATTGGAATTAATACCTCTACCACGCTATCACCTTTGTAATTGTCTATTAGCTTTTGAGCCCAAACTGGGTGACTAACTAAAATGTCTTGCCAAGAAGTATGAGGTATCCTTGAAAGTGCATTAACAACTTATTTTCTAACCCTTTATATATTTGATTTCATAATCGAATGCAAGCCATCAACCACTTTTGTTATAAAATGGTAGTTAACTTTTGCTTCATGAAGTATTTAATGCTTTGTTGATCATATGAACAATAATTTATGCCCCATTAGATAATTCCTACACTTAGTGACAACAAATTCAATTGCCAAGAGCTCTTTCTCATAAGTTGAAAGTTTTGCAGATTTGGGTCCCAAAGGCTTGTTAAAGAATGCAATTTGCTTACCCTCTTGCATTAAAACTGCACCCAATCCTGTTGAACAAACATCAGTTTCCAATATAAATGGCTTTGTAAAGTCAAGTAAAGCTAAGACATGAGTGTTACACATAGACTATTGGGAGTTAGGAAGGATTATTGATCCAGTGGTTTCCATTTAAAAATATTTTTTCTTCAACAGGTTTGTTAGTGGTCTTGAAATTGTACCATTCCCTTGTACAAACTTTATTTAATATCCAATGGGACCAAGGAACCCTCATAATTCCTTCAAATTATTTGTGAGAGGCCAATTCAACGCAACTTCAATCTTAGCTGGATATGTTGTAATCAGATGACCAAGGTACTCTAATTACTCTTGAGCAAATCAACATTTTGATTGGTTGACATACATTTTGTGAGTCCTCAAATGAATAATACCATGTATAAATATTTCTCATGTTCTTGATGGTTTGGACTGTATACTAATATGTCATCAAATAATACCAAAACAAACTTCATAAAAAATGCTTGGAAACGTCATTCACTAATGCTTAAAATGTTGTTGGGGCCTTTTCAAGAGCAAATGGCATGACTCTGAACTCATATTTAACGTTGGTTCTAAATGTTGTTTTTGGGATGCTAGGAACATGAAATATTATTTGGTGATACCATGATTGGAGATCTATCTTTATGAATACTACGACACCATGTAACTCATATAACAACTTATCTATGACTGGAATTGGAAATTTATCTTTGATAGTAATGTCATTGAGTTTTCTATAATCAACACAGAACCTCCATGTACCATGTTTTTTCTTAACCAAAATAATAAGAGAAGCAAATGGGTTATGCCTTTCCTTTATCACCCCAATTACCAACATTCTTGAATAAGTTTTTCTACAATAACCTTCTGGACATATGAACATTTTTAGGGTCTACGGTTGGTGGGTTATGAGTGAGGTTTGGGGGGTATTTCGTGGTCAACTAATATTGGTGGAGGAAGATTATTTGGTTAAAAAAATACATCATAAAAGTTGGTAAGTAAGTGTTGAATATTTGGAGGGACTAGACAAGGGAGAGGTGTAGCAGAAATAGAAAACAAATGTCTACTGACCCCATGAGTATTCTTCTGAAAAAATTTCTTCACAACAATGGAGCTCATTGTCGTTAATGTAGATTTACTTGTGCTACCCACAAGTGTGATTTTTCTTCCCTTGTTCTTAAAGGATATGCTAAGCTTAGAGAGGTTAAACGTAACATCTCATAAGTTTCTTAACCAACAGTTAGGTCCTAGCACTATGTCACAACCACCTAAAGGAAGTAGTCTTAAATCTTCACTGAAGGAGTGCCCCTACATTTCCCATTTCAATTTTGTGCAAACACTAGTGCTAATAGTTATTTCACCATTTACCATCGTAACCAATAAATAGGCAGTGAGATGAACTGCACAACCCAACTTCTGAGCTAACTCATCGTCAATAAAACTATGAGTACTTCTAGTTTCAATAAGTATATTGATAGAGTGTTTTTTTTTTTATGTATCCTGGAATTCGTATAGTGTCACCACTCATACCACAAGTTAAAATATTTAAATAAATCTCCATATTTGACTCAATTGTTGTGTTTGAATCATTTACTGAAGATTGGTCTTCCTTAGCCCCATCTCTTTCTAACATCATCAACAAGCAACATGAATAATTATTGTAGAGACTTACAAAAGTGACCAGGTATATATTATTCATTACAATTGTAACCTAAAACTTTAGCCCTTATTTGACCATTTTGCTCCCGAGTAAGTGTTTTGATGGGAGGGAAAGGTTAGATTTAAGATATATTGGTGTATTGATATTTTTTTTGCGATGACAGATCTTTGGGTGTTGATATTGAGATATAAGATTCCTACGGAAGAATTGAAACTGGTGGGTCTGTTGAAATATGATAAAGTGGGGGTTTTAAGTGGTGGTTTAGCTTGTATCGGGTTATTGTTAACAAAGATCTCTTGCATTCTTGCTATGTACAAAACTTGAGATATAATTGTGAGGTTAAGCATTTACGCTACTCTTTATCTCTTCTTTTAGACCACTTATAAAACTCAAAAATAAAACATTATTCTCTTAAGTGCATGTTTTTACTAAGCATCGACGATTTCAAATATTCAAACTCAACATAATACTCATCGATGTAGTTATTTGAGAAGTCCACACTATGAACTTTTTGATTAATCTTCTTTCTTACTTCACACTACAACCTTTCTTACAATTAAATAACAAAAAAAAAGCCCTACTGGACATGTGCAAGCATCCAACTAATCGAACTTAACAATTAACATCAACTTACTTAATTGTGCTTAAATGCAAACTTAAATTATTTATTAATAAATAATTAACTACTCGATATTAGTCTTTATCGTAAGGTAGTGATAGAGCTATGCCTGAACTAGTGAGGATAATTGTCCTCCCTAAATTTTTAACAAACACACAAATTAACTAAATAATTTTTGTTTTTCCCCTTGATTTTTTGCAAATGAAAGATAATTCATGTTATATTAGTAAATATCATTAATGATGTGCGGGTAAAATCGGAAATACAACTTAGACCATCTTTATCTTTTAATTGGTCGAACATATTCCATTTGTTTCTCCTGATCAATATTATCTTAATCCATAAAATAGGTTTTAACTTTGTTGGATGAGTAGACAACAGTAATTAGGGCTACACATATCCGATTTGCATCCGTCAGTTTTTATCTGACCCACACCCAACCCTCCAAGAAACGGGTCGGATGCGGGTGATAATTTTTTTTACTTGCCTTCTGACGGGTTGGGTGTGGATGACACCTTCTCTCACCTGACCCACCCGCCCAACCCGCCATAAAATCCCTTATTTGCTGGCCCTTGGATTAAATAGGTTTTTTTCATCTTGCTGCTTCTTCCATCATCATAGATGATGATTGATTCCTATTCGGTGACCTGGCTGGCGCTGCTACTAAGATGACCTTGTTGCTAGTTGGGAAATGTCGTAGAATTGCATTTCTTGAACTTAGATGATTTCGATTTCGGTTGCAATCTAAGAATATTAAAACTTTAATTTTATTGTATAATTTTGAATGTTGGGACTTGGATTTTAAGATGATCGAATGTTGGTTAAAATGGTTTATCAGGTGGCGCGCGTGAGGATCAAAAAAACAGCCAAATCATGGAAAAAATTGCATTGTATCTGGGCGGGTGAATACTTCAGTCACCCATCAACTGACAGATCGAGTGCGGGTGGGGCCAAACCCGACCCACCCGACCCGATGTGCAGCCCTAGTAGTAACCTTTCTTTTTAGGCAAATCTTTGTCATGAACTAATTTTCATGAAATTAAATTACATCTTGCAAAAAAATGGTATCCAAACTGGGGATTTGGTTAGATTGTGATTTTTCCTAATTGAAGTATTTATTTGTACGTGATCTAACTAAAACAAACTGTTTTTGTATGTTGGACTGCAATGTTTACCTTGAGATGCTAAATTCATGGTGTTGAATTTCTTTGTACACCAAAAATGGAGAAAAATCACGCACATACATAAAAAAAATTGGGCGCCCTCCGGCCGCCATGTCTCTCCGGCCAAAAAACTCTGTCTCCGTCACTGTCTTGTGGTTACCCCCTATCAGATATGTGGCGAAAACCAACAAAAACAAAACATTCTACGACGCTGTTAAGGTCGGAAAATCAACACTCTGATCCTAACCCGATCGATTTCTAAACTCAATTGTCGATTTTTTTTTTTCCTATTAAAAAGAAAACTCAATTATCGATAAAATCTTAGATACCGTTCCTCATGGTTTCTCTTTCGGCGTTGGTACCAGCACCGGTACAATCCAAAACCATACCATGCAGCCCTAAATTAGTATCCCATTCCGGGTTAACAAAAGGGGGTCTTGATTTTAACAAAATTGAAAAATGGTGGGGGTATTCCATAAATAAGATAAAACCAAGGTGCATACATGAAATTATTTTCTAATAAAGGATATCCGCGATTCCTTTTTAACTTCACTTTCCATATCTATATAAGCCACCTCAAATTCTATCAGGCACTCTCTCTAGAAACCCTAAAAAAACCTATTGCGTCATACTCTAGTCTTCTCACCAACAGAGCAAGGCTAGGGTTTTGGGATCTTCTACTTGTAAGTCTTCCACTTACCATATTTTGATTTTGATTTTGATTTTGTGCGGCAGATCTATTGCGTCAGTTCTACTTATAGCATTCTCTGATTTTGATATCGTCTCCTTCTTCTTTTCCTCATCAGATCTAACATCAAAGTTAATAGAAAATCGTGAAGCCATGGCTCTGGTTGGTATTCTTTTTCTATTTTCAGATGTTTGGTTAACTCATTACTTGATTCGAAGTTTCTTATTCTGTATATGTGAATTCTGCATGTGTTTAGTTGTTGGTAGATTTGTTTTTGTGTTCTTGAATTGTGATAGAAATTACTAAGGGTATGGAAAATTAGGTAATAAGAATTACGAGATTTTTGAATGAGGTCTTACGAAGTTGTGTGACTTCAGTTCAATGGTACAAATTAGTTATAGTTATGTTGTACTCTGAATGTCTAGTTCTCATAAACTGGCCTTCTTAGATCGATGTTCAATTATGGCAGAAATTGAAATAGTTTTGTACCAGTTTCTTTTTCTTTGCCTTATTCGACACATTTATGTAATGCTATTCAGCAATACTTTACTACATTATGAATGTAGTTTGAAGTTGTTTGTGCATCATATTTCCTTTTGAGTGGTCAAGACAACCAGTCAGCTTCTGAACTACTGTTATTATTACTAAGTAGTTGTATCATTGTATGCAAAAGGAAACTTAGTTTAATGGTCACTTGTTTTAAGTAAAAAAATGAATATCATCCTTTAGATTGAGAGAAAGAATTCCCAGATTTTTATGGATGTCTTAGCAATGACCAATGAATATATCCTTGGTTTGATTTTTATGGATGTCTTAACATTGACCAATGAATATATCCTTGATTTGCTTTTTACTTGAGAATATTAATTTTGAAGAGCTAGGAAAATGGAAACTGTGTTTTAGACTTTGAGTAGAGAATAACTGAAATTATATCCTGTCAACTTAATATGATGGCTGGTTTGATGTGAACGCCTTATCATCATTATCAATCTTTTGCTTAACTTTTCTGTTTATTTGGTGTTGTATCTAATCTGTAGGTCTTGCATGCTGGAAATACAAACAAAAATGCCTTCAAGGCACTTATTGTTGGAGAGTACTCTGGGATCAAAATTGATCTGGTTAAGGATTTTGAAATGGGGGTTTCCAACAAAGCTCCAGAGTTTCTTAAGATGAATCCTCTTGGAAAGGTATTATCCTTTAAATGTTCCGTTTTTTTTACTCTTACTCTCCATCTTTTGCTTTAGATCCGGTGCTTGAACATGTTCGATTTTGTGTAGGTTCCAGTACTCGAAACACCTGAAGGTGCCATATTTGAGAGTAACGCTATTGCTCGTTATGGTGAGCATATGTACATTAATTTTATTTTTATCTTGCTGTTTGGAGAATTGTTTGGTACTTAATAGTTATGATTCTTCCTATCTTTGTTGCAGTTGCTTCTTTGACCAAAAACAGTCCACTCTTAGGGTGTTCAGCCATTGACAAGGTAAATAGTTGTAGGAACTGTTGTAGTTAATGTGATTTGTACAATGGTTTGATTTGTTCACTGCAAGTTTTTTTGTTTGATTTGTTTACTGCAAGTGGCAAATCGAGATCTCGTATGTTTTTCTCGTGCCTCGTGTATTGTGTTTGCCATTTGTTTAATTTTAGATAAAATCGCTGTTCAATTTTTGTAAAACAATTGTAAAAATGTCAAAATGCATGATTTATGGCTTTTGCAAGGTTCTTTTGCTTGCAGCAAATCCTTCATTTTAGATTATTAGATTTTTCAGGTATTCTTTTAGTTGGTGTTTTTTGTCCATTATGAGGTGCTATTAGGATGTTGATTGCTGTTTTGGCAAGCAATTATTATATTCGTAGAGACAATTTTTTGTTATTTTTCTCATTCAGGATTGTACATATTAGTGGATTTTTTCGATTGTTTCATTCTTCTCATTTTGTTAACTTGTCTGGTGCAGGCTCATATTGATCAATGGATTGATTTTTCTGCCATGGAGGTTGATGCTAATATCTTGCGTTGGTTTATCCCAAGAATTGGGTTTGCTCCATACATCCCTCAAGTAAGTTCAAACCTTATTTGTTTTTGTAATTTCTCTTTGAGCCTATCCATCACTCTAATGAACTTTTCTCTTTTTTAATTCAATAAAGGCTGAAGAACATGCCGTAACCAGTTTGAAGAGGGCACTGGATGCTTTGAACACTCACCTTGCTTCCAACACTTTCCTTGTTGGGCATGCGGTGACTCTTGCTGACATCATAATGACATGTAACTTGGTATTGGGATTCAGTAAAGTCATGACCTCTAGCTTCACAAAAGAGTTCCCTCACGTTGAAAGGTATTTCTGGACCATGGTCAATCAACCAAATATCAAGAAGGTTTTGGGTGAAGTAAAGCAGACAGATTCCGTTCCACCAGTTCAAGCTGCCCAAAAGCCGGGTGCTGCAAAGCCTAAGACTGAAGCTAAAAAAGAAGTCAAGAAAGAGGCCCCTAAGCCAAAAGCTAAGGAAGAGGTTGCCGATTTAGAGGAGGAGGCACCTAAGCCCAAGGCTAAGAATGCCCTTGATCTTTTACCACCAAGCAAGATGGTTTTGGATGACTGGAAGAGGCTGTACTCAAACACCAAGAAAAACTTCCGTGAGGTTGCAATTGGAGGTAGGTTTATCTTGTTTCTCCTGAAATCAATTTTACATCATATCGATTTAATAACCTGTTCTGGCGATAATTTTTGCCTATCATTGCATTCATATGTCAGTTTAGAAGCCATACTTGTGGTGGCAGTAGTATATCATTGTGTTTTGTGTTTGTTTATCTTGTACTTGTGGTGTTTGTGTGTTTTGTCGTGTAAGTTGTAACAGCCTGTGTACTTCAAATAGTGATAGGGATCTCTGTAGAATCAGCAACTGCAAGTCGTCTTATTATGCACTTACTGTACAAGCAATTGCTGCAGTTAAACTAATCGATTTTCCTAGGTTTTAGCTAGATGAGTTATGCATGATCCACTTGCTAGTTTAATCGGTTTGTGAAAATTAATGTATTTTAACAATTTTGAAAAAAATGTAATTGTGCCTGTGTAACATAGTCTGTTTTTCTCAATATCCTTTATTGGCATGTGCAGGATTTTGGGAGATGTTTGATCCCGAGGGCTACTCACTGTGGTTCTGTGATTACAAATACAACGATGAAAACCTTGTTTCATTTGTCACCATGAACAAGGTTGGTGGTTTCCTTCAAAGAATGGATTTGGCTCGCAAGTACGCTTTTGGAAAGATGCTTATCATCGGCAATGAGCCACCATACAAGTTGAAGGGATTGTGGATCTTCCGTGGACCAGATGTCCCTCAATTTATTATTGACGAGTGCTACGACATGGAGCTGTATGAGTGGACTAAGGTTGATTTGTCTGATGAAGCTCAGAAGGAACATGTTAATCAGATGATTGAAGATGCTGAGCCTTTTGAGGGAGAAGCCTTGTTGGATGCTAAATGTTTCAAATGATTTTATTTTATCTCCTCACCACTTGTTATTAGTTGTTGAAAATGGTACTTGGGGTTTTAGTGGTAGAGTTAGGGTTTTTCTATCCCATGTTAGTTTGATTGATGTATTTGAATTAAACTTGAGTTTCATGTTGCCTTAAACATTTTTGACAGTACACTCTTATATGAACTACAGGTTAATGTTTCTATGTGGTTGTTTATCTGATGAAGTAGTAGATATATAGATGTTTTCTCTTGTTTGTTTTTGCCCATTTCTGATCCCTGGAGATTCGAAAGGAAAGGTAAAGAGCAAGGGAAAGTGATATATCATATGTATGTTTGGGATTTTACTAACATCTCTTTCAGTAAAGAAGGGTCTCAACAACTAAGATTTGATGGAATGTATAATGTGAAAAGATATATAGAAACTGACAGTTTCCATTTATCTCAAACTGAAATACAAACTGGTAAGCACTAAGCAGCAGCAGCACGTGTCAGTGTTTTCCATGCATGAAGCCTGTTTGGTGTTGAATGTTGAGCACTAAACGTCATAGCAGCTTCTTCCCTTTGTTTCATTCTTATCTCTTTAATTACATCGTCAATCCCTTTTCTCACTGCTCCAATTTCCATCTCTAATCACTACTCCATTTTATGCACTTCCCTCTTCAAAGTTTCTTCTTTGTGATTTTGAATATAGATCAATGGATATATTGAATTCACTACTGAATATAGTAGTTCCACCTGCAAGTATGGTGATGTTAGCTTTTGCATGGCCAACTTTGTCTTTCATACATGCTTGTGAGTGGGTTTATCATAGTTTCTATAGTGAAAACTTGGAAGATAAAGTTGTTGTAATCACTGGTGCTTCATCTGGAATTGGAGAGGTAATTTAAAATAATCTTTTTTCATTCAGCTCTAGTTTCTATATTAAAATCCCCTTGATATTCAATATCTACTCTATCTGTTAAATTTTTTTATTTGAAATACTGTTCACTCGTCAGTTAAAAAAATTTATTTGAAAAAGAGTTTTGTGTACAGGAATTGTTTATTCACAAATTCTGAGTAGTCAATATTAAATTTTGAAAAAAACGTGAATTGAAGTGTTGTTTTGAGCTTTGTTGTCATTTCCACCTGACTCCTGAACACGCAAACTTCTGATCTGGAGTCAGATGAGCTACCATTGCATCACAGATACAATTGATGGTCCATTAATTGTAGACAAATAAATACCTTATCCGGTGGATGCCTGAGCATGCTTCTCTAAGAGTAAAGTATGTCAGTGTAGAAATCTTAATCAATCCCCTCGAGGGTCTGGGTTCCCTTGGCCCCTATTATGTGGACTTTTGCTCTATATTTTTCCATCGACCGTGAAATATAGAACATGCAAATAAAGATCAATTGTCCTCAATATAAATGTAATGGTGATGAGTGCAGCAAATAGCATATGAATACGCAAAGAGAGGGGCAAACTTGGTTTTGGTGGCTAGAAGAGAATTTAGGCTTTGGGGAATAAGCAACAATGCAAGACTTCTTGGTGCAAAGCATGTCATGTTCATAGCTGCAGATGTTGTCAAGGAAGATGATTGTAGAAGATTCATTGATGAAACTATAAATCTCCATGGCCGCGGTAAGGCTCACCCCTTATTTTATAATATGGTCTAGTTACTTTTGAGTATGAGTTAGGCAAGCAGGCAGGTCCCATATCGTGTATATTATTCATCGATCATGCATGTACGAGTGACCAAAAATGAAAATGTGATTGCTCCGAGTCCCATTACTGTACTAAATAATCTTCAAATGATTTATAATTGGTTATCGATAATTGAAATGCTCAAGAAATGGGTGCTGAAATTACCTTAATGTTTTTCGTGTCAAACATTTGCAACAGTGGATCATTTAGTAAACACAGCAAGCTTAGGACACACCTTCTTCTTTGAGGAGGCCGCAGACACCTCCGTATTTCCCCATATGATGGTAAGGCTTCCTGCTACTTGTAGTTGCGTGTTTTCCGAATGATTGGTTAAGAGTTTGATGATCTGACGACCCTGACCAATATATTTAATACATGTATTTTAAGTCTTACATATTAAATTATCCAATTGCTGGCATTACCTTATATTGAGATGGTGCAAACTTTTTGAGGTAACCCTCTGATGGTGTTACTGTGCAGGATATTAACTTTTGGGGAAATGTGTACCCGACATTCGTTGCACTGCCTTATCTAAAACAGAGCAACGGTCGAATCATTGTCAATGCTTCGGTTGAGAGTTGGTTACCTATGCCTAGAATGAGCCTGTATGCAGTAAGTAGCAACATTGCCATTTACTTAGTCATGCTGTTTACATAAATGGAAAAAAGTTTGGTTTGCATTTCTGGATCCTAAACCTTCACCATAGCAGATTAAAAGAGCATTTAGAGTTAGATGATATTAAATCAGCTTCCTTCAAAGTAGTTTCGTACAAATGCTTATGGACAAAGTATGTCCTTTCTAATTTATTATTTTACGATTAATTTGTATAATTAGGCAGCAAAAGCGGCTGTTATAAACTTTTACGAAACATTGAGGTTTGAATTGGGTGATGAGGTTGGGATAACCATTGCAACACATGGTTGGATTGGGAGTGAACTGGCTGGAGGCAAGTTGATGTTGGAGGACAGGGCAGCGGAGATGCAGTGGAGGGAAGAGAGAGAAGTAAGTAGTCGTTCGATAAATTCCGATTCGCTAAGATATGCATATATGATTTAACTAGTCTTGTGAGTTCTTCTCGCAAATCTGGTATAAAATTTAATGTCCGTCGTACTGAACCAATAACATGGGTAGATGGGAATATTACTTGACTAGTTTTGTTACAATTGATAATGAATGCACACGGTTGCATTGTCAGGACTTGACTTGTTGAGAATCATTAAAAGTTTCTCCACACTGGGCTGATCCAAGGTTTTCGCGAGGATGAACTAGCCCCATCCCATGGGTAGTTGATTTTTATTCTATGCATTTCGAAAGATCCTAGTCACCTTTGAATTTTCAATCATCTTCTGACAGGATAAAGCATATAGCATTCTAGATTATTGTGAAGATTGATCTGAATGATGAAGTGTAAACGGGACTTGGATCATCTCAATATGTTCCCAGGGTGTAACTTTTGTGCTAACAAAAAGTGATATACGTAAATGCATTAACATATCTCAATTGGACAAGTAACAGACTGTATTTTAAATTGGCGAACAACTTATTACTTAATAGGGCACCGATATTTGTTAACATCTACTGTGCATTGGTTTCTTGTTTCAGGCTCCAGTTAATGGTGGTCATGTAGAAGAGTTTGCAAAAATGATAGTATCTGGGGCATGTAAACGGCAGTCGTACGTGAAACTCCCCAGTTGGTATGATATATTCTTCGTTTATAAAGTTTTTGCACCAAATGTTCTAGGATGGACGTTTCGCTTGCTCTTTGCCACAGACAGGTCAGCTAAGAGGATTACCACCTCCCAGTACGGTACCGGTAGGCCGTTACTCGAGACTACTTCTCCTAGAAAGCAACTCGCCGGACCTCTTACTTTCTCACCGTTGCCTCTCCAGCATCAAATGAAGAATGAATAAATATGCCCTCACTAGCTTCAAACAGCAGTCAATCTCATAGGTCTTAAGCATCACGCGGAAAGTCAGGAGTGAAGCAGCTAGCTATAGCTGTATTGCGCATGTAAAATCAGTTTATCATGCAGATAGTTGTCTATTCGATTCGGGACATAGGTTGAAGTATGTTGTATGTCGGCTTTCTACGTAGTTTCTTATAAGAGTAAGTAGACTTAAGTCATTTACATTCGGCGATCGATAGATATAGATTATAAACCTAAAAGCGAATTAGGCCTACAATAAATAAATGTGAGCTGAATAAAGTGGAACTTTTATTTCATCACCGCTTGTTTACAATGGTGGGGTGTACTGCTGCTGCATCTTCCAAATAAAGCACCTTTTACTATCAGTAGATGAAAAGGAGGTTTTGCTTGTTTCATAATCAACTTTTGATGCATGGGTTAAAGTTTTAGGATATATAAATGCACTCTCACTCACCTATGTTACTCCATGTCAGGAATTTACCATGACATAGCGGAAAGTCACTTCTCGTTTTTATATTGACAGAGCGGAAAGTCCCTTGGGCAGGCGTGAAACAATTACCTGGGATTCTGAAGATGCCTTTAAAGATGACACTGACTAAAAAAAAAAAAATCAAAATCAAAATCAGCTTTACGTGCTAACCTAATTCTGTGGCATGAACATTATTTTCAAAATCTGGAAGGTGAGTGGAGAAATGATGTCCAATCTGAATCAGTAGAGTAGAATCACTCTCTATAAAAAGCAGCACTTCTCATCTATGTATACATTGATTGTGAAATTTTGTGTATTTATTCAATGGAGTGGTCCAGTTTAAGTTTAAGCAAAAGTAGAGAAGTGAAAAAGAAATGATGTATGTTTTAGATAAGCTCAATAATCATGAGTTTTTCTTTGACTCTGATGAGTGTTCATCCCTGGTTTCTCTTCCTCATCCATATGGTAGAATACTATTGAGTGCTAGTTGTTTTGTTTGATTATTTAGCATCCAAAATCTTTTTTTGTGGTTCCTACATCTTTCTACCAGAAGAAAAGTTTTATTTTTGATCGATGAGGTTCGCGCATAAGTAAAGAAAAGATGCCATCTAAACTCTAAACTCTATTCCGAGTACCAGATTCCTATAAAACAAAATAATCCCCGTGGAATTTGGCACTCCTGTAACCATCTTGTTAGACTTTAATCATAATTAGTGAATGAATGTTAGCCTGTCAATAACACTCAAACTCAAGTTTTTCAACAAGTAATTAATACCTGAATAGGGAGATTAGAAGAAAATAGGAGTCGGTTGGTTTGTTGTCCAAAATCAAGACTAATGCTTATAATTTCATCTTCTAGATGAGACGTTGATGGTATATCTATAATCGACTGCATGGCACAAAAGTTCTCTCATTTCTAGTAATTAGCTAAGCCATTGTTGATGGTATATCTATAATCGACTACATGGCACAAAAATTCTCTCATTTCTAGTAATTAGCTAAGCCATTGTTGATGCTGTAAATGTACATCATGCCTTTGCTAAACCATGGCAATCGAAAACTAAGTATCTGGTCAGGTTGGCAAAACAACTTTTTAGTACCACCATCAACTTTTTTTTATTTCTGGCTTTAAAGTTCTGCAGTATCCTCCCAAACTCTGAACAGAGAAGTTCAGTTTCCGGCCATATATATAGCCAAAGGCCGATTATTATTATTATTATTATTATTATATTTTCTGGAGGTCCCAAATGTCACGTGATTGATGCAGGGTGAATGACGTTACCGTCCAAACCGAAGAGAAGGAAGAGAACAAACACGACCCTTGTCTGTGTGGCACTGCAGCCAAGGAAACTGGAGTGCAGGTCCAGGAAAAACAAACGAAAAATCCTTTTTCAAGGCCAGAAATGACGGAACACACACAAAACAACAAACAGCAGTAGTAGACTAGTAGTAGTGAACGGACTACAGAGCAGTGGGGAGGACTGAGAGAGTAAAGAAGAACTGAACAAGTTTTTTAAACAAAAATCCAAACTCCATTTCTCTTATCAATATCATCTGTCTGTAGTAGTAGTAGTAGTAGTAAGACTGCAGTAATTCTCAGAATTCAAACCTCAATCTCTCTCTCTAAGAATTCTCTTCTTTTGTAGTGTGAAAAGTTTATAGAATGCAAGAATTCTGCTTCAAAATTTTTACTAAGGTTAGTCACCCTAACTAAAAGTAATTTATTTTATTTTTCTTAAAAGATGATTTAGATCCATTTTTAAGCTTCGGGGTAGAGAATTCTGAGTAACCTGTAATCATTTTTGAGTTTTTAAAGTTCTTGAATAAAGTTTTTATGAGAATTTATCAAATTGATTGGTGGTGAACAGTTAAGTAGATCTAATCAGGAGCTGGGATTGGTTTTTTATCTACCAATATCTTCAATGTTTTTCTTATTTTAGTCATCACCATTGTTGATACCGTGAGGGATTTTTTTTTCTTCTTTTTCTAAAGAGGTTTCATTTGTGTTTTAATTGGGATTTCTGTATGTTAAATTATAGTGTATATGTGTTAGATTTAGGGCAGTGAATTTGAGGTGTGTGATAGGAATGAGTGAAAAAGGTTTAGTGATTTCATTTATAGTACTTTCTTCAAGTAGGTGAATTTAGTCATCCTTAAACCTTCATGTGACTCCTGAATGAATGAATGGACGTAAATTATCTTTGAGTTTGCTCCGGTTCTACGGTTTTTGTGGTACTCTCCTATGACATGAAATGAATAGCTTCATAGGTAGTTAGTTGTGGTCTGAGCTTGAAGCTGATAAAAAAGTGACTTTCTTGAATGCTTTAAATTTCTTGTTCATACGAGGTATATGATTATTTTTGACATAGCCGATTCTTCCTTCAAGAGGAAAGTCACCTGGATGAGATGGAAGGCAGAATGAAAATGAACCGTTAAGTGGATAACTACTATTAGCTTCTTCGTAGTTCAACGCAGCAGTCACAAGATGGGTTCCACGAGTTTGAGTCATGGGGGGATAGGCAGTTCCAAGGCAACTACTAGCTTCAAGACCTCCTCGAGTTCTGTTGACTGGCTTGGAAGAGAGATGCTTGATATGAATATAACGGATAAGACATTGGAAGAGGAAGATGATAAAGTAAGTGATTTTTTTTTTGGGCAGATATCTTTATTTTAGATGGAAATATTTATTACTATGCTTAAGCTGTTGGAATTTCATTATGGATGAGACTTTACAGCCAGCAAGTGATAGTTTGCAATGGTGGCGGTATTTAGGTTGATTTTGCTTTTCCTTCAGCTACGGCCATGTAAGCATAGGGTGGTTATTTGTTTTTTATTCGAAATGTAATGGCTTTTAACTTATCCTTTGCAGGATAGTGAACCAGAAGTAATTGATAGTGTTGGTGCTGAAGCAGGGCCTGTGATAGCAACGACAGTCGGTGGTCGAAATGGTCAATCGAGGCAGGTGAGGACTGAAACAGTTGTTAGTGCTTGGCCTGATTATGTTATGATGATGAAGTTAGTGTCACTGAAATGTTTTGATTTTACTTGGCAGAATATTAGTTACATAGCAGAGCATGTGGTTGGAACTGGTTCGTTTGGAGTTGTCTTCCAGGTAAGCTGAACTTGAACTGGGTGAAGTTGGAAAACCTGCCTTATTTTAGATTCTCATAGCTTATTGTATTTTGTAGGCCAAATGTAGAGAGACTGGAGAAATAGTTGCAATCAAGAAGGTTCTTCAAGACAAGCGTTATAAGAATCGGGAACTGCAAATTATGCAAATGTTGGATCACCCAAACATCGTAGCTCTAAAGCATAATTTCTTTTCGACCACAGACAAGGAAGAGCTATACCTAAATCTAGTACTTGAGTTCGTCCCCGAGACTGTTTATCGTGTTGCGAAGCACTACACTCGGATGAACCAGCGCATGCCCCTAATATACGTGAAACTCTACACTTATCAGGTTTGTGAATTTCTTGATATCTTCATTATGGATTTTCTTACATGAAGTCGTGCTTGGGTTTGATAATACATACAGGGATTTTATTGGTAAGAGACAGTAGTAGTGTTGGTCTGACGTTTCTTAGTAACAATTAATTACTATCTACTTATGGGAATTGTTAGAAATTATGCTATCCAAATTTCATTGCGTAAATAAAGAGAACAATATACTGTATGTATCACATGTTTGTAGTGGGCTAGTGCTTCAGCAAAGACACTTAAATGAAATTACTCACCGGTTTAAAATGTTTGGTGCAGATCTGCAGATCACTTGCTTACATTCATACCTGCATTGGTATATGTCACCGTGATATTAAGCCACAGAATTTATTGGTAAGTGTAGTCTTGTTTACGATGCTTTCGTATATGCATATTCATTCATCCCCCATATATAGAACCTCTAGAGACTCAAAATGTCAAGAGGAAGAAGTACCAAGGTATTCAAGGTTGGGTGTTCACCAAAATGTTGTTAAACTACTTACACCCTCCTCAGTACTGTGGTGGATACACAACCTCATCAGCTCTATTGGTATCTATGATACCACAACTTGAGAGCAGTCTTACTCTGAAAGGTTAGACATAGAAAGGGTAACAGTAACATGTATATGGAGCAAGGGGTTTGTGAGTAATGACACACCTAACCAACAAGCTGCAGTCTAAGAAATGGGTGTGCGGCCTTATAAGACCTGCCGGCCTACCTTTACGAATTTTTGTCTACGGGATCATCCTGTGTAATTAGGTGGGCCTTTTTGTTCAGAAAATGAACGCCTTTGATATAGTACTAGCGTGTAGATGCAGTAAAGCTACTGCCTCTTTCTTCATCTCACATAGCATGCGTAGACCTCCTGTTTCCTATTGCTGGTGGTCAGGGTAGCTGGATAAGATGCAAATTTTAGGACGATGTTCAGAGCCTGAAATATGCGTAGTAGTTAAAACATTTGTAATTTTAATATTGTGATGAAGTTTATCCCTATACTTGGGTCACACTGCCAAACTAGAAAAGCTGGTGTATATCTGCACCTGGACAGAAAGACCCTATGAAGCTTTACTGTTCCCTGGGATTGGCTTTGGGCTTTTCCTGCGCAGCTTAGGTGGAAGGCGAAGAAGGCCTCCTTCCGGGGGGGGGGGAGCCATCAGTGATACCATTCTGGAAGAGCTAGAATCTGAGATCCTTTGTTAATAGTCATTGCATGTGCCAAGTGGACCGAGTCATTGTTTTTTTTTATTTCAGGTGAACCCACATACGCATCAGCTGAAACTTTGTGATTTTGGAAGTGCAAAAGTATTGGTGAGTTCAACATTAGCAAAGCAGCTATTATCTGTTCATTTATATGAAATTGACTCTCATTCCATTTTATGCAGGTTAAAGGAGAACCTAATATCTCCTACATTTGCTCAAGATATTACCGTGCCCCTGAGCTAATCTTTGGTGCAACTGAATACACAACAGCTATTGATTTGTGGTCCACAGGTTGTGTAATGGCTGAATTACTCCTTGGTCAGGTAATTTTACTTACAAGTGTGTTCCTTGTTTTCTGCCTTTCCCTTCAACATTTTATCACTTATTTTGACTTTTGAGCGTTTTGTCTGGCTTTCAGCCCTTGTTTCCTGGAGAAAGCGGAGTAGATCAATTAGTTGAGATCATCAAGGTAATGATTCTCGAAAGTCCTATATAGGTTTGGGTTTGGAAATATCTACGATGTCCTAACTTAGTTAACATTTTGCAGGTTCTGGGGACACCAACCAGGGAAGAGATTAAGTGCATGAATCCGAGTTATATAGAGTTCAAGTTCCCACAGATAAAAGCACACCCATGGCATAAGGTATGACAGTAGCTGTGTCAATTTTTATCATGTTAGCTATAGCTTATATTACAATGCGGAGACAAGGGTTAGGCCCAAGGAGAATATTAATGTCTGAGAAGCCCTCTTTCGTTAGGATTAATGTCACCTTTCAAAGTAAATGTGTAATATGATTCCATGGAAATTAGCTCTCTTAGAAAGACCTAGCTATTTAATGGTAAATGAGACATTTAGAGACTAAATCTGTCCGTCTCTCTAGTCTCTCCCACAATATATGGAAATACAAATGCTTTCGTGCACGGTAAGAGGGATCCCTATCTCATGCTAATTTAGAGCAACAAGCAGGAGGTTTATGAGTTTCATTTTCCTATTTCTCTCTCCAGGTTTTCCAAAAATGTTTACCCCCAGAAGCAGTGGACTTGGTCTCGAGATTTTTACAGTACTCCCCTAATTTGAGATGCACTGCTGTAAGTTCAAATTTTGTATAGTTATTACTCGACCAGATTTTCTCCGTTTCAGTTGAATGTTCTTAACCAGTTCCTGAAACTTGTATATACACTTAAATACAGTTGGAAGCTTGTGTTCACCCTTTCTTTGATGAATTGAGAGATCCAAGCACTCGCCTTCCAAATGGTCGCCCTCTTCCTGCACTCTTCAATTTCAAACCACAAGGTAAAACCTACTTATGATTGTTTGTTGTGTAAAATATGGTTTGTTCCTAGTAGTTCCAATATTCATTGGACTTCTTCTTTCTTGCAGAACTCTCGGGTATATCTCCTCATATCCTTGGTCGACTAATTCCCGAACATGCTAGAAAGCAGAACTTGTTCATGGCATTAAACAGTTAAGTGTATAATGCTGGAAATTGCCGGACATTCCTTCATCCACTATTTTGTACCCTGCATTGGTCTGATCATATTGAGATGTGTAAAGTTCCGTATCCTTCTCTTTACCTTTATGCCGCATGTGTAAGTTTTCCCGTTAGAGAAAGTGAGAAAAAAGAAAGAGGGTCGTAATGCAAATAAAAATTTCCAACATACTTGTGAACCTAATGTTTGAGTATTTCTAGTATAATTGAAACAGTGTTTTAGTACACTGATTTCCATGGTCTCTATATCTTTGTTGTTTACAAACTCCTCAATAAAAAAGAAAAAAAGAAAAGAAAAAGGGAAATGAGGAAGAGGAAAGGGTTGAGGGATATGAAAATAAAGTGTATTCTTTATCTGTTGCTATGCTTCAAATCCTGTTTGTCCAAATATATATGTTCCCACACACATGGGCCAGTTGAGAAATCAATTTTCAAATCTAAACCCCCCCTCCATTTCTACAAATTCTACACTCCTTAACATGGCCACAACCAATACACCCAACATTATGGACCCTACCTGGGGAATAATACCTAGTCTTAGAATGACCAACCATTTGTGGCCTACTAATCTCGCTTCTCCCTGTTGACATAGTTGATAGAAACTGTCCACCAATCCCACCATTGCACTGATCGTGAAATCTTGATGTCATGTGTGGTTGGAGACACTGTTGTTCGACTGAGTGCCTGTGGTGATGAGAGTGAGGATGTTGTTCTTCAAGATCAGGGGAGTGTTGTTCATAGTGATGTCTATGAGGATGAGGAGGTTGCCGTTCACTAGAATAATGTTGGTGGTGCAAGCTACCTTTTGGTGGTTCGATGGAGTGTCGGTGGTGCTGGGTATTGGGATGATGAGGACGAGGATGTAGATATTGATGCTGCTGTTGATGTTGATTTGTATGTTGGCGGCTAAGATTGCATAAGTCACTGGGGGAACTATGTACTCTATGCATGTCTCGCCGGAGTCCGGTGGATACGAAGATGTCATGGCTGATAGTCTCAGAGGGAAAAACATCTGGCCCAGTTGACCTTGGAGATGAACCACATGATGAACTAATGCTGAAACAGGGACGAAACCTATTAGTTGAGGAGGTATGTACAACTCCGTTGATGGCATCAATATATCGCTGCTCAATTGCATAACTGTCATTGGTATTGTTGGGAAATATTTGACTTTTGATTGCAGTTGGATCTGATGGGAAGAGAAACGCTCGCAGTTTCGGAATTTCATTGCTTCCAGATGCTCTAGAGTGTCGGTCATATTCATCTAGCATATAGCGCAGATCATCATCATTTGTTACTGAAACTAGGGCATCTAAATCTTCTGGGATCAATTGGTACTTCAGAACTGTATCACCACCAAATATGCCAGCAAGTTTGGCCATCAATTCTGCAGATATGGAGTTGAAAACAAAGCAATTAAGAACCCAATTTTGGTACCAAAATGTTAAAAGGTAGATATACAAAAGAAATAAACATTTTGAGTTTGAGGTTCGATAAAAAGAAACTTGATGATTTAAAAGGGTGCACAGGAAAAACAATCCAAAACCTAATCTCTATACCTGCGAAGTTGATATTACGAGGAACCACAACCAGTCGAGTTTCGCCCCCAATGTATTTGAGCTTACCATCAGCAGGTCTTGGTAATATTTTACCACCATGACTACACAAAAACTTCACCTTACACATTCCTGGATCCTCCGTTTCGCCAACAGCCATTTCGTTCCACTCTCAATTCCTCAACTGCTATGCTCACTAGTTTTCGTATCCCCAAATTGTCTTCAAAAAATTTCCTACACAAAATACAATATACGGTCAGTGTATAAGTTATTGAACGAATCTGAATTCTCTACTGTCTGATCTTCTACTTATACATTAGTTAAATTACAAGAATCAAACATGTCTAATGGATGTTCCCTAAATATCTGAGCAGGCTTCTCATTAAAGTAGGATATGACACATTTAAGGATCTGATTGATTAACTTACTGGTTTGTTTAAGGATCTGGTTTGATTAATCAAACATCTCTGTTTCAATCTATAAAACAAGAAATTATGAAATGTAGACAAAGAAAAAAGTGGAAGAGGAAAACAAACCTGAAAACCCCTGATTTACTTGGAATAATTCAGAATCAGGAATTCAAGGTATCTGCAAAAAGAACCAGTTCCTCCTAATAATACAGAAATCGAATTAGGGTTTCAGACTATCAAACAATCACAAATCAAGAAGAACAATTATAGAAAGTTTACTTTTTCCAATTGATTTGTAAGAAGGAAAGAAATTGTTTTGTGAATTAGGGTTTCAGATGTTTGTTTTTTTTACCGAAATTTGAGGGTAAGAAAGTCAATATTCCGCTCCCTATGAACCACTGATTTATTCTTCTTCTTCGTCTTCTTCTTTTCCTCGGTCTCTTTATTTTGATTTTTTCTTTAAGACATAAAACAAGAAGGAACTATCAAAACTAAACTAAGACCAAATCCCATATTTATAGTTATTTCGCGAGCCAAAAGATTTTTTGAAAAAGAGTTAAATTAGAGAGTTACACCCCTCGAGGTTTTGTACTTTTAGAAATACCTACTCCATTTTATCTACTATTTAGATGTTAGGCCACAGGCATTTGCCAGGCGATAACCTTTAAGCAAACCGTAGAGAATTCCAGTCAGGTCACAAGTATCGAAGAAAAGTCTTTCCACAATTCTACCAACCGATACAATTCTGTTCCATTTAGTCCCTTTTATATGGCTATATGTTTCTGCACGCCTTTAAAAGTGGAAAGGTGCATACTTACAACTAACTTCCAAGTTCTATGCCAAAAAAATAATATTTTATTTTTAAAAAAACGTTTTTATATAAAAATATACCAAAATAAAAAATGAAAATATCAATTTTTTGGGATGATTATATTTTTATATTTATTTTTCCATCTGTTGCATGAGTTATTTGGAAACACTTAGTATTCTCGAAAATTTTCCGCATGGATTGTCTATCACATCCTAGATTTAAGGTGGTCTTAAAAGGAGTCCCATGAAGAAAAAAAATGTAAGGTTGCAGTAGGTATGTAAAAGTAGTACACATCGTCAAAATGTGTCTTCTATGTTACACACTTGACAGATACTGATTTGTTGAGCAAAAACTCATTGATGTTACAAGCATTACGGGAAGGTAGAGAGGTCTAACACAGGATATCATACTAAAATTTGAAGCTTATTAGGACATACTACATTTATTCGTTGTGCCAAATTAATCAAAGCTAATTAAATTCCTACGGTAGCAAATGAAAGGGTATATATCATAGAAGGATTCATCGAAAATTTGCAACGTGCCAGGGGTGTGTGACGTGTCAAGAAAACTCTTTATCGATCGCTCTGAAACATATGGAATCAAGGAATTGAAGTCATTCGACTTCTTTGCCTATGGGATTTCCAATTAAATACTAAGACTAATACTAAGCTTGGTGAGCAATATCATCTCAAGCTTTCACTTGTTGTCTATGTCCGGCCCTTGGACATTGGATAGGAGCCCACTGAATACCTGATGCTCGTGGGTTCTACTCTCACTTGGATGCTTTCTTTGCGCTTGGCTGATGAAACCTCAAAAACTTTTTTGCCGAAAACTTGAGTTTGGATACGTCAAGGTCATGGTAATACTTAAGAAATGGAAAAAGGGGCTATTTATGATGCCCGTCTGCTTCCGCCTTTCCTTTTGCGTCTCACTACTTGAAGGAATAAATACACCTCTAAGGGCCATCCTATTAACGCCATGTTGTAGGTGGAGATGTATCCCCCTAGATCTCTAATTTAAGAATGGGATTTTTTTTCTCAAAACTGGACGAAGAATGGTCCCTTCTATAAGAATGGCCCCTTCTATAAGAATGACTTCGATATATCTTTGAACTCCTTTGCTTTAGATCATTTTAGGCTCGAGTACCCCAATTAGTTACTAGAGCAAAACATGCACAACACCAGGCATAGCTGCCATGCTAGCAAACTATACACTTATTTCAAAGGGGCCCGACATGCCATATAGTGTGTAAGCCTGGCCGAGGAAGCAGGCCACTCCGCCGAAAGTATCGTTGGCCGATTGGGCGCAGTTTAAGGGAGGAATTCAACTGGAATATAAATCATCATTTCATCAGATGACATCATGAAACTGGTCTTGACTTGTATAATTGATGGATCACTATAAACAATTTAGAGCACGTCCTTAGTGGCCCAACCCAACAGATAACATGTTATATGGGGCGAAACAGACACCAACAGCTGACACCGATATAAACTTATGTTAATTTCTATGGCTTCTCTTATACTCCTTCGTACTTATTATACAGGTGGAGGAACTAAAATCTTGAATATTAAGAAATTATTTTAATTTTATAGTTTCCTAAAAAATATTCTGATTAATCCTTTATATCATTCTCATAAACAACGAATAGTAAGTACTTATAGAATAAAGTAAAATTTAATAATAATTATTTCTAGAATAAAATGAAATTTAATAATAACTTCTAGAACAAAGTAAAATTTAATGATAATGAAAGGGATTATGAGCATAAGGAAGATAGAAAAATAATTCTCATCAATAAAATAAATTTATAGGAGTAAAAAAAATGGAATTTTTTTTTCTCCGTGCGCATTTATAAGTATTAGGAAATGTGGAGGAATTGGAGGGATTTTTCTTAACTGATTACTAAAACTATTAATGTCATTGTTATGATACCCAAGCAAATAAATATGGATATAACAATAATAAGTACGGAGGGAGTATGAACCATTGAAATTGGACTCTGCGTATAGTGATACAGGAAAAAATGAAAATTTCGCCGATATTATAGGTACGGAGGGAGTACGTAGCATGCACAATTATTATTATAGTCTAAAAAATTTAAGTCAAAATGAAAAACTCAAACAAGTCTTAATTCATTATTCTATTCCTCCCCAAAATCGTAATGGACTCTAAATCTTCTTTGAATCACAACTAAATTATAATTCAAACCAATCGTAATTTTTTTTTAATATTCTTACGAATTTATCAGTTATAAACCTTAATTTCTACTTTCCTCCAAATTCAAACTAAACCCAATAATTGTAATTCTTCTTCCAATATTCTTACATATTTACCAATGATATACCCTAATTCATACTTTTCCCCAAAATCAAATTAAATCCAAACTCTTTATTTAATCGAGATTGAATTATTTTAATTATTCCATTAAAAATCTCCACAACAACACCAATCCAAGTGAAATTAACTAAGGTCTTTATACTTTTCTTGGAATCATTCTTTTAAAACTCCATAAACATAGTCTATAAAAAAATTATTCACTAAGATGATGTTCTTTTTTCTCAATCATGATTACATTAAAACCGATCGAGGGTATTGACTGTTGGATATTTTCAAAAGCATTGCGTTTTGTTTTTCGCTACAACGGGGTGTCATGGGGGGTGCCATCCCAAAACGGTATATCCTTTCTTCAACAAAACCTATTTCGGTTTTGGTTTGAATTCAAGAGATATGTCGTTTCTCCAATAAGCACCATTGATTCCTGTTGGAGGTATCTTTTGGTGATGAACATGCATCTCGACAGATGCTAATGTTAGAGATGAAAATGAATTTGTTAAAATTAAAATAGTCTTGATGGGATTGGATCTTAGGATCAAAGAGTCACTAGCCATTGAATTGGGTGGAAATAACAATTCCATTTTCATTCTTTAGTGAATGAAGAACCTTTGGTTAGTCCCACATTGGACAAACCAAGGATGAGTGCTCTCTTTATTACCACAAAATTGGCAACTAAGGGAGAGCCCTTAGGGTTTAGATGCCTTTGTGGTAGGGGGAGGACTAAGGCAATGGGCTAGTGGATTAATGCATGCTTATCACATATGTGCGGTGCTTCGCACCGAAGCACGCACGCGGATCGCGGGCTTGCGGAGCTTGCACGTGTTTTGTGCGTGTGCTCGGCGTGAGCCTGCAAGTGCCCCATCAATACTCAACGGTTTTATTTTTAATTCCTATAATAAATATATTTTATCGTTTTATTATTAATGGTAATTATTTCGAATTAACAATAAAAAATCTTTAAAATTAATTACCATTTAATTCGACCTCACCCCTCTTCTCTTATAAAAGCTAAAGAAATTCTCATTTGCAAATTACACCAGTAGCAGTCACTGTCCTGACTACTTTTTCCCTCTTCTCGCTTTGATGTGCGCACTGTGTGTTTAAAATTTCTTTATCTTTTCTATTCTATTCGTTGTTAAGTTCATAGAGGGTCAACAAAGTTGTGCTAACTGAGTTGATAGCGGGTAGTTCTATCCTGGATATGATTTTTCAGTAGGGGTATAGCATCACTCATAATTGAGGTGTACCCGACAAATATAGTGTTAAGGACAATTTGCTTAGCAGGTGGCTCTTCCCAATTGTGTGATTCAAATTATCAGAGTGATGCTGTTTTTTCTAACGTTAACAAAATTTCAAGTTTCTGTTTAGTTAGTTCATTGTTACAGATTGTGACAACATTCTTAACACGATATTTTTTATTTGCTACTTCTATTCCAATGGCAAAGACTGATGTTGACAGACCTCAAAAATTTTCTGGAAAGGACTTCAAAAGATGGCAGTCAAAAATGCTATTTTTTCTGAGTTTTCATATGCTGGATGAATTGGTATTGAAATCGTTTGATGAATCGTTGAATGAACCTGAAAATGAAAGAGAACTAGATAGTTGGAAGAGACAAAACTATATGTCTAAAAACCATATCCTAAACTTCCTAGAAGATTCCTTGTATGATTTTTACAATGCAAAAGAAAATTTTAATGCATTTAATTTATGGACTGCATTAAAAGCTAAATATGAAGCAGAAACAGCGGGAAGTAAGAAATTTTTAGTTGCACGATTTTTGGAATATGAAATGGTGAATGATAAATCTGTGGTAGTTCAGTTTCTGGAACTTCAACAAATTATTAATGAAATTCTTGCTGAAGGAATGGTGATCGAAACATTTCAAGTTTCGGCGGTGATTGAGAAATTACCTATTTCTTGGGCTGAGTACAAGAGAAGACTAAGACATGAAACTGGTGAAATTAACATGGTGGAACTGGGTAAGAAGATTCAAGTTGAAGAACTGCTGTGCTCAAAAGACAAAAATGTATCTTCTGCAAGGGACATGTCCAACAAAGCCCATGTCAGCGAACACAAATCTTCTGCAAGCCTGGATCACAACAAACGCTAACCTGGCCCGCAAAGAAAAGGTACTTTTCAAAAACCAAAATCTGGCATTGGTAAAATTAAAGGAGCATGTTATGTGTGTGGTATTTCTGGCCATATGGCAATACACTGTAGAAAACGTAAGGATGCTAATTTTAAAAATCCAAATGCAAATTTAGTTGAAAACAGCAAAAATGAGTTTTCTGGCACGGTGTCCGAAGTTAAATTAGTTACCAATGTGAGAGACTGGTGGGTAGACTCTGGTGCTACCAAACATGTCTGCGGAAACTAAGAGATGTTCACCTCCTATCAGACGGTAGGGGAAGGAGAAAAACTCTATATGGGTAACTCGTCTGCAACACAGGTTGCAGGAAAAGGAAAAGTTGGGCTGAAGCTCTCTTCTGGAAAAACTCTCACATTGAATGAAGTTCTACATGTTCCGGACATTTGCAAGAATCTTGTTTCTAGTGGTGTGTTAGATGATAAGGGATTTAAAATTGTATTTGAGTCTGGAAAAGTGATTATCACTAAGGGAAAGGATTATGTAGGAAAGGGCTATAAATCTGAGGGCTTATACAAATTGAATGTAACCTCTGTTGAAATGAATAAAATTGATTCTTCTTATGTTTGTTTGTCATTGAATATCTGGCGTCATGTAAATTATAAATCAATGAACAAATTGGCAAGCATAGGCTGCATTCCAAAATTCACTTTGGAAAATGAACATAAATGTGAAATATGTGTAGAATCAAAATATGCTAAAAAGCCCTATAAGAAAAATATTCACAGAAATTCTAAACCCTTAGAATTAATTCACACAGACCTAGTTGACATGAAATCGGTTCAAACTAGAGGTGGTAAAAAATGGTTTGTCACATTCATAGATGACTATACTAGGTATTGTCAAATTTATTTACTTAAAGGAAAGGATGATGCCTTAGAAGCCTTTAAAATATATAAATTAGAAGTTGAAAACCAAATGAGTACCACCATTAAAACCGTTAGGTCTGACCGTGGGGGTGAATATGTAATCCCTATAGGAGACTTCTGTGCACAACATGGTATCATTCATGAAGTAAATCCTCCTTAATCACCACAATATAATGGTGTGGCTGAACGGAAAAACCGAACCCTTAAGGAGATGATGAATGTCATGTTAATTAGTTCAGGACTACCTGCGAACTTGTAGGGGGAGGCCATCCTCTCAGCTTGCTATGTCCTGAACAGAGTGCCTTTTAAAGGATCATACAAATCTCCATATGAATTATGGAAAGGAAAACAACCCTCTTATGCATACTTCAAAGTGTGGGGTTGCTTGGCTAAGGTTTCTATCCCTCCACCTAAGAGGACTAAGATAGGGCCCAAAACCATTGATTGTGTCTTCCTAGGATATCTCGAACACACCACTGCTTATAGGTTTATGGTTGTGAGTTCTGACAACTCAGAAATTGGTGTGAACACCATTATGGAATCTAGGGATGTTGCATATTTTGAAAATGTGTTTCCGTTGAAATCTGTATCTCGCATGATATGTGAAGATCCTCTAGATGTCCCTTCTTCTAGCCATACCTTACCGGTAGAAGAAGATGAACCTGTTTTTGAGCCTAGAAGAGACAAAAGACTTAGAGTAGAAAAATCTTTTGGACCAGACTTTATAACCTGTTTAGCTGAAACTGATCCACAAACCTATAAAGAGGCCATCACTTCTTCTGAAGCTCCATGGTGGAAAGAATCCACTATTAGCGAAATGGATTCCATTATACAAAATGAGACTTGGGAGATTGTAGATTTACCTCTAGAGTGTAAACCCATAGGTTGTAAATGGATCTTCAAGAGAAAACGTAAAGTAGATGGAACTGTGGAAAAGTATAAAGCTAGACTAGTAGCTAAGGGCTATAAACAAATAGAAGGTGTAGATTTCTTTGACACATATTCACTTGTCACGAGAATTACGTCCATTGGGATGTTAATTGCGATCGCTGCTATTCATAACTTAGAGATACATCAAATGGATGTAAAAACAGCGTTTCTAAATGGTGAATTAGATGAAGAAATATACATGGACCAGCCTGAGGGCTTTGTAGTGAAAGGTTGTGAAAAAAAAGTGTGTAGACTTAAAAAATATTTGTATGGCTTGAAACAAGCACCTAAACAATGGCATGAAAAATTTGATCATGTAATGTTCTCTAGTGGTTTTAAAATAAATGAATATGACAAGTGTGTTTACACTAAAACTGTGAATGATGCCTGTGTGATTGTATGCTTGTATGTTGATGATATGCTTATACTAGGTACAACCATAGATGTAATTAATTCCACTAAGAACATGCCGAATGAGAACTTTGACATGAAAGACTTAGGTCCCGCTGATGTAATCCTAGGGATGAAAATTAGAAGGGAGTCTAATGGTTATAGTCTTAGTCAATCTCATTACGTTGAGTCTGATCTTAGAAAATATAACCAGTTTGATAGTAAACCTGTGAGTACCGCATATGATCCTTGTTGTAGACTCAAGAAGAACAAGGGAAATGGAGTTTCGCAACTTGAGTATTCACGTGTCATAGGAAGTCTGATGTATTTAATGAACTGTACGAGACCAGACATTTCCTATACTGTGAGTAGGTTAAGTAGGTATACTTGTAATCTGGGACAAGAGCATTGGGATGCACTTATCAGAGTATTAAGGTATCTAAAATACACTTTAAACGTTTGCTTAAGTTATGAGAGATACCCTTCAATCCTTGAAGGATATTGTGATGCAAACTGGATAGCAGACTCAGAGGAGTCTAAATCTACGAGTGGATACGTTTTCACTCTAGGTTGTGGATCAGTGTCTTGGAAGAGTTCCAAACAGACCTGTATCGCTCGATCCACTATGGAATCCGAGTTTATTGCGTTAGATAAAGCAGGAGAGGAAGCCGCTTGGCTAAGATGATTTTTAGAAGACATTCCTCTCTGGTATAGGCCTGTGCCATCTATATCTATACATTGTGATAGTCAAGCTGCAATAGCTAATGCTAAAAACAACAACTATAACGGAAAATCTATTCATATTCGGAGAAGACACAATTCTCTAAAACAACTAATCTCAACTGGCGTTATTTCTGTTGACTTTGTGAGGTCTAAGGAGAATATCTCGGGCCCTTTGACGTAAGGCTTGTCCAAGGAGATAGTTAGTAAAGCATCGAGGAGGATGGGGAGTAAGCTCATCAATTAAACTTGCCATGAAGGACACTCAACCTTGCTGATTGGAGATCTCAAGATCAAGGTTTCGAATGAGACAACTAATTTGTGGCGGGTTAAAGGAAACACTATCAGAGAATTCCATTCTTTGTTCCTTCCCTATGGTGTAGACGTGATAGTGTGACTGCATGTGAGGATGACTAATGATTAAGTCTTAATGAGTTCTATAGTTTCAATTTAAGATTGAAGTGGGGTGTAGCAGTAAACACTCTTGATAGAACTCACATATTTGAATGAGGAAGTGGGCCGCTTCCTATGAGAACTGAGCTGATTCTCTAGAGCATTCTGAGAAACGGGATACGTCCAGGGCCAAAATGGACACAACAGCATGAACTTAACAGCACTTTTCAGAGATATCTCGCGTGGAAGCTATTGATGAATTACACCAAACGATGATAGTTCAAGACATCGCGTTCACTGTCCATCAATTAGTTCCGGTAATTTATCACTACACAAAGGTTCAAGACCTTATGGACACCTATTGCTTAAGAGGTATTTCTCGTTTTCTGATTTCTGATTTCATGTGGGGGCTTGTTAGAGATGAAAAATGAATTTGTTAAAATTAAAATAGTCTTTATGGGATTGGATCTTAGGATCAAAGAGTCACTAGCCATTGAATTGGGTGGAAATAACAATTCTATTTTCACTCTTTAGTGAATGAAGAACCTTTGGTTAGTCCCACATTGGACAAACCAAGGATGAGTGCTCTCTTTATTACCACAAAATTGGAAACTAAGGGAGGGCCCTTAGGGTTTAGATGCCTTTGTGGTAGGGGGAGGACTAAGGCAATGGGCTAGTGGATTGATGCATGCTTATCACACATGTGTGGTGCTTCGCACCGAAGCACGCACGCGGACCGCGGGTTTACGGAGCTTGCGCGCGTTTTACGCGAGTGCTCGGCGTGAGCTCGGCGTGTGCCTGCGTGAGCCAGCGAGTGCCCCATCAATACTCAACGGTTTTATTTTTAATTCCTATAATAAATATATTTTACCGTTTTATTATTAATGGTAATTATTTCGAATTAATAATAAAAAATCTTTTAAATTAATTACCATTTAATTTCGACCTCACTCCTCTTCTCCTATAAAAGCTAAAGAAATTCTCATTTGCAAATTGCACCAGTAGCAGCCACTGTCCTGACTACTTTTCCCCTCTTCTCGCTTTGATGTGCGCACTGTGTGTTTAAAATTTCTTTATCTTTTGTATTCTATTCGATGTTAAGTTCATAGAGGGTCAACAAAGTTGTGCTAACTGAGTTGATAGCGGGCAGTTCTATCCTGGACATGATGTCAGTAGGGGTATAACATCACTCATAATTGAGGTGTACCCGACAAATATCGTGTTAAGGACAATTTGCTTAGCAGGTGGCTCTGTACAATTGTGTGATTCAAATTATCAGAGTGATTCTGTTTTTTCTAACGTTAACAAAATTTCAAGTTTCTGTTTAGTTTGTTCATTGTTACAGATTGCGACAACAGCTAATACCCTATAAGTAGTGATGAACCGAATATAATTCAATCACATAAAACATAAACTTCTTTCTTTCTTTTCTAATAACATAATCAAATACTTCTAGACAATGTGTTCTTGGTTTGATCAAGGAAGTACAGTCCTTGAATTCGATTATGGTGTTAGGGCTTCATTGGATCCTGAAGGCATAATTTGTTGACCTGTTGTACTCACGAATTTATTCGAATGGTCGAATTATTGTCTAAAAGAATCAGAAGATTCTTTAATTCAGTGGTACACCATTCTGTATGTGTTTTTTTTTTATCCTCAAGTTTAACCCAATATTCCAACATTAATATTCTTCAAAATCATAAATTATACCACATATCTTGCATAAACTTAAGTATGAAAATTAGGTAATTAACTTTTTTTTTGTTGATTTAGGAATTTAATAGTTTATGTAATTCTTTGGGCTATGTATAAGAATTGTGTATAGCTTTGAAGGCTATGCAAAATATTTATAAAGGTATGTTTGGTTAGTTTAATCACTCATTCTATATGGGTTATAAATAATAAATGCATATGTTATATTTAAGAGAAGCCATTTCTATTTGGAACTTTCATCTAGGTATCTAGGTTTAAGTATTAGAACAAGTGTCTTAGTTCATTTTAGTCTGATTTGTTACTGTGCATCCCATCACGATAAAATTCACAAGCTTGGGGATTACCCGAATTAATTGGGGGCTAGGTAATAAAAAAAAATCATTTTGAAGCGGATTCCAAAACCCCATATCTATATATTGTTGGTAATGGATAATTATCCTTATTTAATTAGAACTAATTTATATGATTAGTTAAGTTAATTCAATTAGATTAATTCATATATACAGATAGATAGATACCGATTAAATTTAACTGAGAGAGCGAAGTAGTAGAAGAATTTTTTAGGGGAAAAACTAGAGATATAAGAATTTTTTGGAAGATGAGTAATTTTAGTCATAATTTTTAAATAGGGGAATCTTCTTAAACTCTTATTAGTGAATGTATGTACGTTAATATTAAAACAATTCACATATAGAATATTTGCATAATCATGAAACATATTTTCCTCTAACTCAAACTGACTCCGTAACGATGATTATGTTGAACCAAATGAAGAAAGAAATGACCAAAATAAAGAATTAAGAGCTTCAAATAATCAAGTATAGATTAAGTGGTAACGAATGTGATGTTTGTAGGTTTAATTCGTCAAACGAGGATAAAATTAATTATTATTTTTATCATTTTATCTTATCCAGAATTGGCATGGTAAATGGTTTTAATACCTTTTCGAATAATATATCCCCAAAATATTAGTTCAAAATCCGTTATCGTTACAACGTTGAAAATGTGAGATAGTGTGAGAATAGAAGTGTAAGCGATTCTTTCTCGTTCTTAATACATTAACTTAGTTATTTATAAGATATATTGGTTATTTGTGGACATAGAGGGTACATGAAATTTAGAGTATAGACTGTTGGTCTAAAAATAGTTACCCCAACAGTCCTTGAGATGTATGTTGATAGATTAAATCACTGTCGTCGATTTAGACCCATCTGAACTCTCGGAGAAACTGGAACTGATGTTGAGTGATTGATCTCCAACCGTTGATTTAATTCCATCCGAAAGTGTTGATGATACCTTTGATGAAACCGAATTGATGCTGAAAGGTGGGGGTACCTGCTAAGACACTCCGATGCTAAAGTCAGAAAGAGCTTTAAGCAAGTGATTTGTGGTGAAAGAGGATATAAATTGTGTACCTTTTGAGTTGGATTTCATTTCCTATTTATAGGAAGAAATCAAATCTAGTTGTAGTTATCTCAAATAACTACATAAATTTGTAATTACCCTAAATAACCACATGTATTTGTATTTATCCTTTAATATTTGTATCTATCCCTGAAGATGCATGTCTATCTTCTCCATATTTGTGTTTATCTTGAAAGATCCTATTGCATTTTTTCAAAATTAACATCTATCTTGGAAGATCCCTGTCTATCTTCTCAAGATCTATGTCTATCCTGGAAGATCTATGTATATCTTCTTAGGAGTTGTGTCTATTTTGGAAGATCCTTGTCTATTTTTTCAGGATTTTGATTTACCTTGGAAGATCAATATCTATCTTCTCAAGATTCAAGACTATTTGTGTTTATCTTAAAATGACTTCTAAAATAAACCAACCGGACTTCCAAATTAAGTCGTGTATAATAATCCAAATGAGCTTCTATGATAAGCTAACTGGACTTCTAAATCAAGCCCAGTACGTTTTTTTAATAAATAAAATGGGCTTTTACATTAAATCAACTGGACTTCCAAATTATATTTTTATAATAAATAAAAAAAACTTCCATAATAACCCAGTTGGACTTTTATAGCTATAACTATAAAACAGCCTTTGCACCTCACACTGTACTATTTAATAATAATACAAACATAGACTATTTGGATGAGATAATCAAATATGTTCAGTCCAAACCAAGTAGAGGTAATGCAAATGTCTTTAGCTAAGTATGTTCTGCTTAGCAAGATCATTACAAACATAGGTTAATTTTCTTATCAGTTTCTATCTATGAAGCGTGGTTCTGTGAATCCCATTTTCTATGGCTACGGAGGGGACTTAGATGCTCTGTTGGTTAAATAAGAGGTATCCATTTGTTGCACTATACTTTCCTTGGCTTAAGAACCCACTATAACGTGATTGGTTTTCTATCATTTAATTTTCAGAAACAGAATTACTCACCGGCCACCAGGTTCAATACCATTGCGCCATCAAACGATCAACAACAGTACAATTCTTGTTTGCGATTTCAGCAGAGCCTAAGTACCCAATTATTTCTCTCGGGGGTGATGAAAATAATCTTTTGATGGATGTGGATCATGAACAAATACCCAACTTTAGACGGACCGATATTTTTATTAGTCAATCTCTGTTCAACCAACTTTATGTTCATTTCATGTACATAAAATTACTTTTTATGTACTTTATGTTATCAAGACTACTATGATTTGAGTCCGAATCTTGTATGTTGTGTATGTAATAACTAATTCTTAGTTCCTTGATTGTTCATTAGTAGCAGCTATTTGATGAGATTTCCAGTTCAATAAAAACTATCGATAATTGCCATTAGATTAATAAAATAAGTGGACCTTGTTATACATATGAGTTCGTTTACTAACATTTGACACTGTTAAATTAAATTAGTTGGAAGATGCTAATTAGTCTACACATTTTTATAGATACCTATGCCTTTGCATAATCTCTATATATAAGAATAAATGTTAGATATTACGGAAAGAATTTTTTGATCGGTAATGAACTTAGTGTTGGTAATTTTTAAACTCAGATTATTAATATTATTATTTAATAATTTTATGATATTAATATAAAATATAATTTTTTTTATTGAGGATTATGGGAAGGAGATGTTTTCCTTCAAAATAAACGAAACTTTAAAATTAAATCCCACTAGGGTTCACTTTTGCTGGGTCCATGCCGTATTTTATGTATATCTCAACCATTCACTCCGATCGTTCGGCAATGTTAGTGCTTTCGCTTTTTGAAACTTGTCGAGGCTATTTTTGTAGCATCTGACTTACGGTCAACAAGGTTTACGTCAGTCAAACGTGACTCAAATATAACATGGACAGTCAAAGTAATGGTACCCAAAATCCAAATAATCCTAAGAAGGAAGTATTTCTGGTTCTAGATTCTTCTAATTATAAAAAAATATATATTCACAAGAATAACCATGAAATCTTATTTTGAGGTGGTTTCCAAATCCCAATTGCAGTCGGTTTAGGTTTCCTGCTGCCTTAATCGTAAAGAGATGGCTCTATAAATGTTGGCTTAGTTAATTATGTTAGCTGTAACAATCTTCTTGTGTTTTATTATTGGCAAAGGGAGAGTGATCGAAGATGGATATGTTTGGTTGGAACGAATTCGTTGATAAGGAAAAACTGAAAGAAAAAGATGAGTTTTATGCCAAGAAGGGAAGGGAATTTATGTCGCTTTTGTACGAAGAGGGTGAACCGACATGTATATATGTTCGAGTTAGAGAAACGGACAAATTATGATGAGAACACAAAAGAAAAGATTGCAGCTGACTTGAAGGATTATTTAGATTAATGTATGAGGATTACGCAATGAATTCGCGGAAGAACTGGAAGTGAAACAGGGTTATATATGTCACGCAGACTCCCACGCATCAACCTGCTCCAGGACAACCGCATCTTTTATTAATTTGGAACACGTTAAAGGCCATGATGATCAGGAGAGGACTAGCTTTCGCCTAAAAGGCAGTCTATAGTTTTCTTTGATATTTTAGAGCATCTACGGTGTGACGACTAAACCAAATTATCAAAGAGTAAAAGATTTTACTCTTTATTTTGTCTGAAACGCAACGATGTAGAAGTAAAATTTGATCGGACGGTTGTCTAAGCTAGCGTCTGGAGTTGGGCGCACGGCTAGGAATACGTCTGTTAAAACGGGCATATTCCTATAAAAACGTTTGGATGGGGCGGACATTTGATAAACGCTCGATGGGAAACGTAACCCAGAAGAACGCCTGATGATAGACGCACCCCTAGATGCACGCCCCAGAGACGGACGCTCTCTTAGCCGAACGCCCGATGAGGCGGTATCATAGCCACACACCCGGTCATTTTTCTACACGTGCAGCTGGTTCGTGTGCGGAAAAGGACGGGCGCACGCTTAGCCATCCGCTTGAATCATCAGGCGCATCCCTAGCCGAATGCGCGTCTCACCAGGCAGACGGCTGGGTGAACGCCTGATAGCGGGGACCAATATATGTTCGTCTTGATTATCTTCTCCTCTCCAAACCACCATTTTTCTCCTGAACACTTCCAACAAAACAGACAAAATCCACCCATCACACCAATTTGTGAAACCACATTCTCCCAAATCAAGCTCAACCCCTTATCAAATTACAAAGGCTCGGTAGATTTGATATCAACTATTTGAAGTTACGATTATTTCAAAGGAAGGTAATAACCTCAAACTTTACTATAAATTTTAATGGATTTTATAGGTTTACATTATTAACAATTATATTATTATGTTTATTAAATTTATATGTATATTAAAGATTCACCGTTGGGGAGTTGATGAGTGTCTTGACCCGTTCGATTGACGTTGGGGAGTTGATGAGTGTTGAAAAACAAATAACAGTTCTATAAGTGCTTAAGGAGATAGCAAAACCTGACGAACGAAGGTGTATGACGAGGAGGCCTGAATATTTAACACCATTTGGCGGGGATGTTGAAGAGAATGTTGGTCGCCCCACATGAATGAATTATGGACTTTGTTTTACCTAAATGTTTTTATCTTTTAACACTTTGTCGTAGCGTTGTTGGTTATGGTGTTGAACCTTATTAATATTTTTATATGAATATGAATTTCTTAATTTAGCTTGAATGAGTTGCTTCTTTTTTATTTAGGAGAAGAGTAGATAGACGAAAAAATGAGTGCTTGGTAGTTTTTTTTCATCTAAATTACTTAATTACTCGAAATTTAAAGTTTTCAGTAATTCAAGGAAATGGTACATTGGAAGTTCATTAACCTTTAAGATAACACTATTAATTCAAAACTAAACTGAAAATAACACTATTAGTACATAAATGTTGAAACTGAAAATGTCATTCTTAATAATAATAGAAATTTTTAGGTTTCAGGTATTCCGAGAATCCTTTAAGGTTGCCTTCTCCTTCTCTGCAAAATATCTGCCTTCCTAAGTTCGATGTACTCTTTTGTTATGGCATCCAATCCGGAGACATCCATCATCATTATGCGAAACTCGTCGTATGCTTCTTTCTTTGCGTCAAGTTTTTCTTTCCTAGCTTGTTTTGCTTTAAACTTTGCCGAAGACTCAACTAGTTTTGCCGTAAACTCGGATTCTCTCTGCGTCATCTTCATTTTTGTTTGTTCTGTATATTTGGTGTTAAAGTTTTGTTGCTCTTTAATAATTATTTCCATCATTTCATATTGGCCACTGGATTTTGCTCTCCCTGTTTTCTTCTGTCATTTCGCTTTTTTTTTTCCCATATGACGGTTATATGTGTTAGGTATATCTCATATTTCTTCATCGCCACTGGAATTTTCTTGGCTTGTTTTCTGTCTTTCCCGGTCTTCCTCGCCGCTTTCAGCATCTTCCTTAGGTTGTGATGAATCGAAAACAGCTGTCGATCGTCGTGAATATTTTTATATTTACTAACATAATTGTGTAGCACTTTTCATGCTTAAATATTTTGTCACCATTAGCTTCCTTGAAAAGCTACCTTACTTCTTCGATCTTTTATTTTTTAAAAAAAGTTTAGTGGAGAATATATAATTCAAAACAATAGTGTACGCGTCAAAATTAAACGGGTACTTACCTTTGTTTCGGGGCCACATCCAGTATGGTGTTCACGTTCCACTTCCGCCTCTTTTACAGAGTAAAGTGCCACATCTTTACTTGTTCCCTGAAATCGTTTCTGAATGGAGTTCCAAGTGCGCCCCGACATTGTAGGTATGACTTCTTTCATCCTATTTAATATGCGAGACCATAATCTTTCTTTTGATTGATTGGAACCAATACTACAATCTTGAGACATTGATAACTGAATTCTACACATCGTTACATCTTCAAATGTAGTAAAATTTGGACCTCGTGGTTTTGGTGGCATAATTCTAACCGATTTGGAAGACAAATATATGAAAAAGATCGAAGTTTTTCTCGTATACAAATGAAATAACAATGTGTTAGTAGTATGAAAATGGATTAATAGTAATATACTCAATCAACCAATCCATCCATTTATAGGTATGTCAAAATATAGCCGTTACAACGGTAACATATCTCAACGGCTATCTCAACGGTTTAGAATAATAGGCGTTCACTTAGAATAACGCCCCACAAACAGACGCTCGACTAGCCCAACGCCGCACAATGAGGCGCTCTCTTAGGCGAACGCCTACAACAAGCGTTGTCTTAGGAAGACGCCCAATACATGCGTTAATCCAAACGAACGCTTGTTACCAGGCGTGCTTCTGGCGTTACACCTGATGGGGCGTCCTCTTGGATGAACGCCTGATGGGGCAGACTTCTGGTTCACGCCCGTGAGATGAAACACACGTCTAGATAAATACCTGACACCAGACGGAGAGTCAACGTCACGCCTGGAAAGGGGCACAGATCTAGGTTAACGTTCCACGATATTTGGGTTTGGTCCAGTTCTGGGATCATATTTAATCCCAAACAGTAAAAATTCCAGACCAAACACCAAATATACTCGCCCCACTATGTTTGGTTTTGGACGGACCAAAGAATAAATTTAAATTTGATCCGTCATTTACTCGTCATACCGTGAATGCTCTTAGGACCTCATCTTGTTTATTGCTTCCATTAGCGATGCAGGAGCAGGATATTTTAAATACTCCGTTTGTTAGTATTTTGGATTCCAAAGTATATTGAATTTCAATTTCTATTATAACGAATTTTTTTCAGAACTTAAATTCTTGGTATGAATTTCCATTCCCAGCGATATTTTACAGTATTGATAGAGGATTTGTGGTTGAATTTGATAACAAAATACCACCTAATGGCGGATGTCAGCCAGCATTATATCAGAGAATTTAATTTTACAAAAAGTTTTACCACAATTATTGTAACGACTACCTAATGCTTTTGATAATCCACTTGTGAACTCAAAAACTTCAACTTAAAAGCATCACCAATGACGGTACAAAATATTGTTATTAAATGAAATCAAGGGATTAAAGTCCTAAAAAACTCTTACATACTTTTAGGATCTTGCTCTTATTCTTCTTCTTTTTCTTCTTGGATCCAGTGTGATTATTTAATTGATGAACATCATCATCATCTCCATTAGCAATGGGTGAAGAAGTAATTGGATCAAATTGGTCATGAATTCTACAATAATCTTCTGCAACTGCTGAAGATTTTCTCATTGAGAAAGCCCTTCTCACTGCACACTGAATTGTGGGTTTCTTTTCATACTCTGATGTAATCCCAAAGTTTAGAGTTTTTGAACTTGAGAATGAAGAAACTGAGTAGTTTCTACTCAAAATAACACCAAATTGCTCGCCATCAAGATCAACATCACCTTCATGCTGCTGTTGCTGCTGCTTTGAAGTGGAATCAAGAACCTTGTTTTTGCTACCTTGTGTTCTTGTTTGTTGAGCTTTGTAGTTATCAAGTTCAGGCTGAATTGTGTTTGTAATAGGCTTAGTTGGATTTTGATATGGAGAAATAAGATTTGAAAAATCAACTGATCTTGATTTAGTGGTCCTAACAACTCTGATCTTTGAGTACTTATTCATCTCTCTCTGTCTATCTCCCTTATTCAAAAATGTAGAAGTAGAAGTGGATGTGGGGAGGGTAAATATAGACCCCTCACTCAGTGCTGCCTTGTACTGGTTCAAGTCTTGAAGTAGTTTAGTTTCATTATAGAGATGGATGATGGTGGGACCCACATATACTATGTGTGGGTGGGACTTTGGGTGGTGTGGAATGAATGAATGGAAAGTTGGGTATTCAAAATAGTCTAACAAAGAATTGAAAAACGTAAGCATCAAATGCTGATTTGGGTGACCTAGGACTTGGACACAGAGAGAGAGAGAACACAATAATGGTCCAATTTTCATAACACTTGCTAGCTGATACAATCATACAGACTGTATTAAACTGAAAGTGAAACCATTGGCCTTCTTGTAGAAATGGTGATATATCTCGTCAGGATAATTTATGTTTCAACAAGTAAATTTGACGACTAATTTAGTTGTGTACCCGAAATCTGACAATCGCCAGATTTTGAACAAACTGATTCGTACTTCAAGAAAGACAAACTATTCACACCCGCAATGACATAGATTGCTCGAGTTTTAAAGGATGGCTAACAAGTCTAGAGAGTAAGCTTGTGAGAGTGTCAAAGAAGCAAGCATTTTTATGAACAGTTGCCCTGATACTTTGAAGTAATCTCTCTGGGCAAAATATTTCAGTAAGACCACAAGAACCCTATAGATATGACAAAATTAGACATAGAGAACATCAAATGTAGACACTACTGAAAAGGGGGCCTAGTGATTGTTAAGTATCTGACATGTAAGAGGACAATGAAGTACATGAAGATAAAACAGTAATAAAATGAAATTGTTTCTGGCTCTATTTTGGAGTCAAATACTGTTTTCCTAGAATAGACCAATCAATGATTACTTACAAGTTAAAATAGGGTTGTTTTCAGGATCCATTGGTCTGCTTCTTAATCATTCAGTTCACAAACTCCACTCCTGTCAATGGAGTTCCCGCATGAAGTTCAAGTGCAGTATCGCCAACGACCTGCCAACACCACATATGTAAATCATCAACTGCAGAATAATGCCTAGTTAGCAATTTAAATCAGAAACCAAAGGAAGAGAACTTATTAGTGCATCTTGATGCTATCATGTGCACTCAGAACAGCTATATGTAGGGTGGTGAATCAGATCATCATTCATCATTCCAGGCATAGGATGCAATTGGATCAGCAGATGGCAGGTTTAGTGTAGATCAAACTAACAGCTATATGAGGGATGTAATTTGCACTCTCCAAACACAGAAATTCCTTTATTTATAGATCACTGATGAGGATCTTAGTTATTTCTAACCAATTAGGTGGTTTCAAATATAACTTACTTAGTATATCAGTAAAACTAGGTTAAAGTTATGCATATATAGTTTCTGTTCATGCTTTTAAGTAAATGTGTATAAAAGTGAAAATTAAGTAATAAAGTTTACAAGTTTATTTGATATAACAAATTCCCTAGAAGGTGTTAATAGATATGCTCAAGATAAGTCTTTTGAATTTATTTGAAACACATTAGACCAAAAGCTGATGTTACAAACAGGTTTAGAATTTATACTCCAATTACATCTAGATGAGAGATCAAGGTCAGATGGAGACTTGGAAAATCAAAGGAGGTGATTGAAGTGACGCCCAACTTCTGCCTGAACTAAGCAGATGAATATATTCTTGTTGCGTAGTAAGGAAGCCTAAGAGGTCTGGAGAAGGGAGGCAAAAAAGAAGGTGTCAAGGCTATGGATGTAAGGCACACAGCTGGCTTGAGGGTTGAAATATCTATTTCTCATATCAAACAGACAAGGCTTATATATCCTCCTTTTGCAGCCTGTTTAGCGGACAGAGGGCCCCATATTCTGAGTGTACCATGGGGATTTCTGCGAAGCATGGTAAGGACCCATATTTAAAGATGATCTGCCCTTGCCACCAGAAACATTCTGAGCCAAGTGCTGCACAGCTTACTTTTTAGATTGTTGTTAATAACCTACAAATTTTACTCAACGATCCCTCAAGGTAGATATCATTTTATATCCACTAGATCAGAATTAATTAAGTGAAACTTCTAACGTATGTATCAAATAATGCGTTGCGAAATGTTGGCATCTGCCAGACCCATTTATGGAAGTGCATTAACCTAAATGCAACTTAAAGCTAAGAATACTACTCATATCCACCATATGAAATGTAAGATATATACCTTAGCCATAGCTCTGTATGAATATTCCGTTACTCCAGCAACATGGGGTGTGATTAGAACATTCTGAAGCTTCAAAATCGGATCATCTGGATTAAAGGGCTCAGTCCATGCAACATCAATGCCAAGGCCACCCAAGTGACCTGACTCAAGGTGGGACTTAACAGCATCATAATCCAGGAGACCACCTCGAGCAATATTAACCAATAGAGCACCCTAGATAACAAAATGAAATCAGAAATGACAAACTCATTGACAGCTAAATACCATACAGTTCATGGGTACTCAAAATTTGGTATTTTGGTCTGCCTGGTAGGAAATCATGCTTTAGGACTTATAGAAACGACATATAGTACAAGTTTCGCGTATCAAAACAGAACTGGTTTTACAACTTGGGTTAGGATGATCATAATGATGGTTATTGCCATAACCATGAAAAGTGGGAGATTAAGAGTTGAGTTGATTTTTAACTCTAAATTAAAATTGCTAGATCTTTCCTAATGATAAAGTGACAGCTTATACTTGTGTGCTTATGGTTGGTTGACTATTAATGATCTTTTAAGTTTTCCAGAAATGCAGTAGCCCGCTCTTGAGTCTAAGATTGAGAAATGAAATTTTTTTATAGGAAATATTACATTCTCGAAGGATTCTAGTAACTTAAACGTTAAATAAGAAATACTTCACAGAAACAACTATACCTTTTTCATTGTGGAGACGAATTTCTTGTCCACTATGCCAGCCTGAGAACCACAATTACCAAATTTAAGTGCCTATGTATCAGACAACAAGAAATATGATCCAGATTGCAGAAAAAAAATCTATGCTTTAGGGATAAGCTGGATTAGATCCCCCCATATCCATGCTGTGCATTGGAACCAGTCAACCTCGAGTTTTCTGTGAAGAAATAATGAGTCGAGGTCAACTGATGCAGCACTCAGCTGTGGACACGGAAGTTCAATGCAAAATGGCTTCCATTCTACCCTTGCTATACTTTGCAGCATTTAAAAGGAAAAAGAGGAGCTAATACTTACTGTTTCCGAGTTCATAAGCAAGCAAGTAACAATTATATCGGCTTCCTTGGCAAAATCATATAGATCTTCTGGACCACCCTTCTTATCAACCAGACCTCCAATGTCAGCGTTTTCAGTACCCAATGCCGGGGAACCTAAAGCAGAATACCAGATTATAACATTTTATTCACAACAGGTAGTTATTAATATATCTTTGATGGAAGTCGAACACCTAACACGGACATAATGTACAAAACATCTTCAACACCTTATTGGAACTCACTGTAAACTATCTGATTACTGACTGTTTGTTATACCGTTTGACTGATAAGAATCTCGAGATTTTAATTGCCAGCTTCGTTTTGTTGCAAGGATTTTAACACCAAATGGTCGCAAGCGTTTAGCCAAGTCAATCCCAATATTTCCAAATCCCATAATGAAGACCTACATGACCAAAACAAATTTTATGTTCAACACGGTTCACCAAATTATGTAAAATTAGTCTTACTATGGTCCTAAGAATAAGAGTATTCTTGTGTGTGTGTGTGTGCGTGTGTGAGTTTGTGTACGTGGACCTCCATGAGCCAAGACAGACCTTACATGCATAGCAGTTCATGAAAGCGTGTAAAATTTACTATTTACAGTGCTCATAGCAACAAAAATACAATGCCTCAACAAAGTTCATCACAGTTATGGACGATTCTTGTTAAATGAATACTGTGTATGAGAAGGGGTAATACTTGAATGTGGTACACAAGCCACCATATCGTTGGGAAAAGGATTTTGTTATAACTGTGAAATAGTAATCTACAGTGCATATATTAAATCCACAATGCCGAGATTATGTTAAGGCAGGTAGCGATGCTTCACAACCTCTGCAGAAAAAGGGTTAAATAGATGGCCAAACTGTGCACCTCTGACAGACACATAAATATAAAATAATGTTCTGGAAATTATAGTTGGTAATGTATAAGTAATTATGCATTTCTAAAGTCTATAATATACGGAAATTGAAATGCAATTATAGGAAATTATTTACATATCAACCCAGAGATTACACTCACTGTTTTTCCAAAAAGGGTATCTGCTGCTGGCTCCCCTAACCTTTTCTGCTTCACAACATTTTCCATCTCCTTCTGTTATATAGGATAAGAAAGAAGAATTTTAAGGATGAAAATGGTCACCATTTACAGTGACAAATAAGTTTCAAGTATCCCAAATTAGTCAGGAGACTCTACTAGCTAGATATTAAGCATGTATGTTTTAGACAATAGGATGATGTAACTTACTTGTCGCCGTAGGAGACCTAACATCAGATATATGGCCATTTCTGCACATGATGCTGAATTCCCAGTAACATTGCCAGGAATTCTAGCAACTTTAATTCCACAATTAGTAGCAGCCTTAACATCAACACCTAGAAAAGTGAAATTGTTCAGCCATGTCGAAAACTACAAGTCCACGGTGTTAGAATAACATAATGATGGAAAATATTTTGCATTTGCGAAAGGCAAAGGAATGAAGAATAATGGGAAACCTTCCAAGCCAACCCCAAATTGCATTATAAGCTTCATCTGAGTTGCACGAGCAATAACATTTGAATCCAACTGTCGATTTTTCACAACACAGATGTGGTATTTGCCGATAACGTTCGGCACATCATCAAGGGGGACATCATCAACCTGCATTATTTTGTAAAAATGTGCAAATAGGTTATACTATTTGCAAATCAAGCTTTAACTCCTACACAAAGACATCAAGTTCAAGAAACTGATCAACTACAATCCATAAGCAAAAGAATATAACTAATATGGGAAGTTCTGGTTCGACACCTCTAAAGTAAGACACTTTCTAACAAACATATGACAAGTCCATGACTTTGAATCCGCTCGGTGATCAAAAAATAAGATGGTCAAAACAAAACCTGAATAAATGGATAATTCTGCAAATATTCCCTTGTATAGTTGTGAGAAGCAGGAAAGTAAGGCCCACAAAAGAGCACACGCGTGACATGGGTGTTAGTATTCTCAACCATTATCTTGCCCTTCCCTGAGAAACCTGTACTGGAAATCCAACAATGCTCAGATTAGATGACTTAATCAATCATCGTTTTTTGAGATTTGAAGGAACAGGAGAACTCTACATGAACTGATGGTCTGACTAATAAGTCATGCTTATTTTGTGACAGACCTTTCAAATGAAAGGTTCAGTTCTCCAAGTATAACTAGCATAGAACTCTTCTTGATCCCATGAGATACTAGGCCACTCCATTAGAGTCGAAATACCAAATACAAAATTTAGTCCTAAAACACACAAATGACTGTCATCACAAACCATTTAAAAAAATTAGCAGTTTATGGAATTGAGCACATTGCACCATGGAAGCAAAATCGATTCTTTAAAAACCCAAGCTAACAGAAAACAAGAACTGTACACTAATTTATTTTTTTCATATCCCTGAACAGATTCTCAGACTCATGAACCAAACGTCTTTGAATTCTGGTTTGTGAAAGAAAGGACAATCCCCTCTATTCCCTCTCTCTATATATAGAAAGAATTCTAAATCCATAAGTAATTGGCTTAGGATTGGGTCTTCTGATACCTAAAAATGGATCAATGTGAACCTCTACACTACTGTAGCAGCTGAAATAGTAGATAAAAGAACAAAATCCACTCTCCTAAACCACACATACATAGATCAATTCTCCATGGCATTAGAAACCTAAGAAAATGAAATGAAACCAGAGAGACAGTGAGACTGAAATTGAGAGACCCCTAGAAACAGAAGAGTGATTATGAGATTTTAGTATTATTAAAAAGATGAAATGGAGTTTTTACCTGTGAAGGAAACGAGCAGCGACAATGGCGATGTTAGGAAGATTTGAATTACCAAATCTTTGTTTGGTTGATAAAACCCTGAGAAGCATTCGGAGTTGAACGGTTACGAATGGTGACTGTGGACTGGACTAGTCAGACAGACACCTGTGGAATCGGCAGTAAGCAAACCCAGACTCAGAAGTAGAACGCAGTTTGCAGGACTTGGTAAGCAGTACACACAGGAATCGCCGGAGGCAGGAGTAAAGCCCCAAAATCTCAATTTGGCACCTAACTTTATTTTATTGTTGTATTAGCAGAATACTAAATAGAAACCAAAAACATAAACATGTGAAAGTTCATAGGTAGGGAAATGAACAAAAGAAAAAATTTGCCGATTTGATGGGCAAATTTTGTAACAATGGTGAAAAAGGAAAACTGTTAGACATACTTAGTGTAAGTTGAGTGTCAGCTTTATTTAATATGTTTAGTCTAAATCTCAATGATCTATAAATAGTGCAGTAATCATAAATCTTACATAGGGAACTCCTTTTCCAAAATTTAAATAAAAGAAGTAATAAGAGAAGGAAAAGAACCTATCGACATAAAGAAAAAGGATAAAACTCTTCTCACCAGAGTTATAAGTGAACATTGAATGATCACATAGATTATGTAAAGCCACTTAAAATCAGATATCCACTAAACCTCTCAAACTAGGCTCGTGGAGCCTGTTTGAGTCCATATAACGATTTCATAAGATGACATACAACGTTTAATCTAGACTCATCTTCAAACCCCTTAGATTGCTTCATATAGACATCCTTATAAAGAAATCCATGAAGAAAAGCATTTGAAACGTCTAATTGCCTAATTTCCTATCCTCTTGACACTGCAATAGTTAACATACATTGGATTGTGGTTGGTTTCACTATAGGACTAAAAGTCTCTGCATAATTAATTTTATCTTGTTGGTTAAACCCCTGAGTCACCAAGCGTGCCTTATACCTCCCAGGGGGGAAGCACACCCGGGCTTCCCTTAGCTGGAGCCTCCCCCAACAGCCCAATAAAGTTTTTTTTTATTACCTATTTCTATTAGGCCCAAATTCAATGTACTAAATTTAGGCTTAAGCCCAGGTACAAAAATGGTCAAGCCCACCCTATATAATATTTCTAGTTCCGCCACTGATACCTCCCACAAAACCATCAGACCTATATTTGATCTTGTATACCCATTTATGTCCCAATACATTCATACCATCAACAAAATCAACTAAGTCCCATGTACCACTGTCAATAAGAGTCTTGTTCTTTTTACATATATCGAAAACTCATTTCTCAACCTTAGAAGCAGACTTGTAATATTTAGGCTCAACCTCAACAGTAAGTAGAAAAAAGAAAGCTAGAGGTAAAAGATGTAAAATAGCAGTGTGAGTAATAAAATCTGGAGGTAAAGATTTTGGTTTAGATATACCACTAGAAGACCTAGTAGTAATGGTTCTGACAGATATAGGTGCAGTAGAAGGTTGAACAACAATAGGCTCAGTAGGAATTTCCCAAAGGGACAAAAGTATCGCTAGCAAGAGTAGAAGAAGGCAGTGAAGCAAAATATTGTACGCGCGACACGTTTCGCCCGGGCGACACGGTTTGTATGTGCCACAAAATATTTGTCGCACATGCTACTAAACCTTGATTGTCAATGGCTAAATAACTGTTATATTTAATCTTAGCAACCCACCTTAGTGATACGTTATGAACTGACTTTTTCGCTTTTGTGAGCGAATATTCTTTTCGATACCTAGCCAGTCGGTAACGATTAACTATGAGCATGCGCATGGATAGATTACTGAAGAGGAAGTGGATTCGGGAGCCTCAAACGGCTTTATTTTTGTTTCATTATAAATTCACTCATATTCAACAATTTCAACTCACAGCTCTCTACTATCTACTACTTAATTCTTTCATATAAATTCTTTTACTCCTTTTGTAATTGTTAAAAAGCTTACAACCACATCTAAGTAAAGATAAACACACTATTAAGCTAAGACATAAATAAAGATATACTTCCTCCGTTTCAGGAAAAGAGTTATTTTTCCTATTTGCACAATTGTTAAGGCAAGATGAGAGAGAATAACTTTTATAATTTATTTCCAGATTTACCCTAACAAAAAGTTTAATACTACATATATCTTTATAACGAGAATAATAACATTTCTTAAAATAATAAGGGTAGTTTTGAAAGTTTGTTATATTGAAAATGAAAGTAACTCTTTCGTTGGAAGAAAAATTTAAAGAGAAAGTAACTTTTTTCCTGAAACGGAGGGAGTATAAGAGAAATAACTTGCATTTCATTGATAGTTAGGGTTAAGTTGGGATCCTTAGCTTCGAGGCTAAGTTTGTATATTTATAGGCCTGAGGGAGCACCTCCTCAATGATCCTATGCTCCTCAGGGGAGTATACTTGCTAAGTTATATACACTTTAGAGTACTCTTAGACTTGGACTTGGGACTGACGCCTAGAATAGTACCTAGCCCTTTGGATTTAAGATAACATATGAAATATATAGTATCAACATTTTTTCTAGTATACAAAAGTTATGAATATCTTGAGAACTGTTTCAAAAAATAATCAAAAGGGTGAAGATTTACCGTCACCTCTATGCGTGGATAACTTGGAACAAGATCGTCCATATAAATTTGATAATCCTAAAGTAGTGTCTGGTCCAAATGTGCTTCTAAATCATATCATCACATCAATAATGATCTGGGTATCACGAAGAAAGGTGGTTGATAAAAATTGGAACCATTTATACGTGGCTATCGACTCCATTCTAGATAGAGTGGATATATATCTAAATTTTATTTTATAGATCACAAAAAACACAACAACAAATGTTTTCAAATATTGACAGAAAGGTGATGGCCTACGACACACCCGTTCCATTTCATAGACTTTTAAGATTGATAAATTTGTTAAAAAAATGTGATTTGAATTTTTTTTCAATTAATGGTCATGCAAATGCTTCGTATATGGGGTAGGGAGGGGTCATATTTTGGGACGATATATCTGTTCTAAAGTTTTAAGCAACGAGTTTTCATCACTAAGGCACCAACTGGATTGTGAGGGGACATTTTTTTCAGCCACGATTTATCCATTTTGGGGCGAATATAAGTGTTGCATATCCAATAGCCCAACACATTGCACGTGAAATTGTAGGGATCATGTGTCAATGATTGTATGGAGTAGGTTTCAGAGGGGCCACGTTTTTGGTCACATTTTAGTAACTGATACAAGCATTAATAATCTTTGACAAATTTAAATTATTTATGATTTTATTTTGTATATGGGGGAGTTTGGGGTAAAAAGTGCATAGAAATGTGTTTTCGATATAATAGTAAAGATATGCATTTGATGTCCAAAATAGTTTACTTTTTATTTTTATTTTGAAGCATGATTTTTCTTAAAACAAAAACAAAAACAAAAAGAAAAAAATCCTTTTTAAGTTGACGTAGGGTCTGTGTACAATTTTATTCACGTATTATTTCATGGGAATTACGCCAATTTTTATAAAAATAACACAAAAATGGATATGAAGCCAATATGTTAGTGATACATTTTTCTTAAAAAACTCTACATTCATATAGAAAACGAGCACAATCCTAGAGTTTGAAAATTAACGGTTAAAAAAAGTTGGTGGGGTTTGGTATTTCAGATTGTACTAATTTTTTATAGGAATATAGAGTTTTATAAAAAGAACATATCATCAAAATATCATCTTCTAATTCGTGATAGTTTATGTTTGGATTTATTATTTGAATAAAAGATACAATGATCTAATCCATTTTGTTTACATTTCATTGTCTTCTTTGTCAACAATATACTATAAATTAATTAGAGATTTAGTGGAGTCTCTGGGCGAGCTATATACATCCTTTAAATAGTGGATATATTAACTTTTAGTAAGAAAAAACCTAGACAGAAACAAGCATCTATAACTAATTTATTGTAAATAAAACCTACGAAACTCTCAAAGAAGTATTTTAGAGTCCCCTTGTTTCATAATAGGTCCAAAACTACTAGTTTTATGCCTCTTGTTCAGAAAATGCAAGCTAAACTTGCTGGTTTGAAAGAAACACTAATACCTCAAGCAGTTATCAGTTTCGTTTCTATGTATCAAATGTCATGCTTTCCTCTACCTGATACTATCATTTGAAAACTTGAATCTACTCAGAGAAAATACTGGTGGGAACATCATCTTAAGAAGAAGGGCATGAATCCTAAATTTTGGGATGGTTTATGTCTCTGAAAAAGGTATGAAGGAATGGGTTTTAATAATTTAACTAAGTTCAATCAAACAATGCTATCTAAAATGGTATAGAAATTAGTTACTCATCCAAATGATATATGGGTTAGAGTTCTTAAATCAAAGTATTTCCTAAGCAGTCCCCTTTACACTCTCCTCTAAAGAAACAATGTACTTGGATTTGGACTAGTATAACACAAGATTTAGAGATAGTTAAGCATTATCATATATGGGAAGTGGGTGCAGGTGACAACATCATTATCTGGAAAGATAGATGGTTAGACTCTGAAACTGATTTATTAAAGAAACTATCAGAGTACCATCTCCAAGATTGTAATTTTGTTGCTTAATTGATTGACCCCTATGAGAAGGATTGGGATGATGGTGCTCTTGGTGAACTGTTTAATCCTAATCAGATTCAAGCTATAATTTTTTTTGAATCCCATAATCTGGCTAAGATTGTATTAGATGCTCTATCGGTCTCTCGGGTAATTTCTCAACTAAATCTACTTATAAGGCGCTTATGGTTTCAGCCTGTAATGCTTCCCCTTTTGAGCAAAAACAATGGCTTAAGCTTTGGCATATGTAGGTTCCTTCTAAACTCAGACTTTTCTTATGAAAATATATACATAGAATTCTCCTTTTAAAGGATTACCTGTTGAGACATGGTATTTTAACATATGCCACATGCATTTTATGTTCCACAACATCATAATCGTATGAACATGTTTTCTTTTATTGTCCTTTTGCTCGTGATATATGGTTTGCTAAATGTCCACATGTATTAGGTATTATTTCATCAATCCAAAGCCTAAAGAGTTGGATTTTAGAATGGTTTTTTGTCAAACCTAACATTGAACAACAAAAAGAGTATTATGTTTTCATTGTAGTTTTTCGACAGATTTGGAAATCTTGCTGCAAAACGGTTTTTGAAAATCAAACACAATGTCCACAACAACTATTAATCTTATCGATACTCATTTAACTTCAATTGCATAAACACAATCTTTGTACAAAAATATGCAACAATCTTCTTTGAATGTCAAATCTTTATATCAGAAACATATATTATACTCACAATTTCGAATGGCTAATACAGATTGTTCTCTAATGTTTGTGGATGTTTCTATGGGACCAAATTCTTCTCTTGCATATAGTGGCATCGTCTTCTACAAATCGGATGGAAGTTTCACAGCAGCCCAGTGTTGGACCATAATAACAAGTAGAAAAACTAATCATAGTGTCAAACAATCTATCTATATTTAGTACATGGTATGAATGGAGAACCAACAAATGTTAGTTGGACTATCTTATCTTTTGTAAGGGATTGTAATGACGGTATGTACCAATATTTTTTTATTTTTTTTTGTAAGTATGTAATTAAAAAACTAAACGAAGTTGCGGATAGATTAGCAAAACTAGTTAGGAAAAGTATGTAAACCACTTATTATTATCACAACCTCTTATTTGTATATCATGCAAAATATTTCCTTTATGTAAAGTTTAGTGGTTATTTACTAGAGTTCCTTCCTTTAAAAGAAACTAGGTATCACCCTGACCTACTGCCGGGGCTCAACCTTTTGTATTGAGTTTCACCTTCCAATATGAGCTCCATCTATGTTTAGGATATTTGGCAGGGTCTTTATGTGCACCTTAGGTAATGTAACATTCTGACACCCCAAAAAGTTCAGTGATGATATCTGACATATATTCTATTAATAGTTAAAAAATAAGCATAAATTCCATGTCAATACTCACTAATATTAGGTGAAAATTTTGGTATAATTATCCATTTGAAATAAACTCAGTTTCAGTATAATTGCTCGCATTAAAGACTTTTACAAATTTGCACGCGTTGATTTCTAAGTGCAGGTTCTACCATATCAGTCGCATTTAAACCTGGAACGCACCTGTGAACTGCATAAAATAAGGCAACATAAATGATCGACTTTCAATCTATCTGTAGTATGTTTCTAATTCCTTAATGATTGAAGGTAACATACCTGTAAGATATGTACTCCTCAAATTGGAGTGCAGGTCGCCGAATTGTTTAAACACAAATTTGTGCTATGTATTGTTACTGCATCACCTTCCAAACCTCGTACCTCGATGTTCCACTTGAAGAAGATGATTACTTTTTGCAGGATGAAACTTGGGTCACTCGGCAACAAAGTTGATTTTGGCAAGTGATGAACTTCAACCTCATGAATAAGGGGATTAAACTTCCAAATATGGTTTTTGGGTATGATACTATGCAGCTCATCTCCGTGCATGTGATGTGGTGTTCGTTTCGTTGGATATTTACAGATTTCGCAACTTGGAATTAAAATAGAAAATACAGGAGATTGAAATAGCTATATGGTTAACAATTTCATCAATCATCATCATCAAGTCCAGGATAATCACTTTCATGCTCGAGATGAAGTCTACCTCTTCCCACTTCTTGCATACTCTTATTTGTATGACTAAAGATTTGTCATCATTTAAATATATACTGACTGAAAGTGAGTTAGCATGCGTGTGGAAAATCTGTGTATCCATATATATATCCTGCAAGAAATTCATATTGTAAATGTTATCGGACTAAGGAAGGCACTGTATAGGGAGGAAAAGAATAATGTAAACTCCTAACAAAGTTTAACGTACAAATAAAAAAAAGGTTTCAACTTTCAAACCACAAAATTGGAATGGAAAAATACCTCAGTGTTGCTGTGAAGTTGTTGGATCTTTGGATGGGGAAGAGGACAATGATATGGGCTGGTTTATGTAGGTTTTCATTTCCACCAAAATCACATATAACCCGGTACATCACTGCCATTTAATTCCTTATTGTGTGCTTTCATTTTTTAGATTCAGGTGTGTTAATAATTTTAGGAATAAAGTATATGGATGAAATCAGGGTATCTGATATAAGGTTTATGTGCGGTTACTTATCTGCAAGAAAAATAAGAGAGAAGAATACGGTAACAACGATTTAGTGACATTGGTTTTTGGTCGTTTGTAAAAACGTGGGTCATATCGAATTGACACTTTGAAACAAAAAGTTTATGCAATAAGATATGTCTCCTTTTAAATTTATAGAAATATATACTCTTACAAACGACTATATATATGCAAACATTACATAAAGGAAAACCTAATAGCCACTAACTTTGGATGCCCCATGACGATATCAGTAAGTATCTTAAGCAAAAAAAACACAACGAACTTCTTCAAAGGAAAGACATTGTTTTTTAATATGATATTAAGTCCAATGTATGAAACATAGGTAAAAGTGTCAACTATAGCAGTGAGGTTTCCATATGTAAACTTTAATAAGAGAATCATATGCAAGCTATGAGTAAAATGAAAATTAGTGATAACAAGAAAAGACTATCACCTCTCTTGAGTAGTAGTTGCTAGCCGTATAAAGATGGTTCATTTTCAAGATTTTTAAGCCAAACTGAACCTACCAAGCAAACAGTAGAGGAGATGGGTCAATCGTTAATACAATAAAAATAACAAATAACAAATGATCTTATCAGAAAAATAAAAGTCCAAGGTAATTACAGTATTTCAAAACAAAAGATTAAGACTCAGAGTGAACCACCTTGATTTGGTTATCTTCTAACCTAAAGAGTTTCGTTCAACATCGGAGGCCATCAATGTAATCATGATCTTAAAAACCATTTTACTCATGTTAGCTAAAGTGCCTACCATCTTGTCCGGGGCATATATTCTACTAATCATGTCCTAAATATGATGCCATCATTTCCACATAAAGTTTTTTCAGTAGTATCTTCATGCCACATGGTCATTTACATATTTGTGACCCAATTCTCCATAACTTGCATTAAACTCCGGTTGTCTTTCTCAGTTGCATTCTTAGCCGCTTCACATGTACCTAGTGGGTTCTCCAAAATCCAGATAATTGATGTAACCAAAAGGGAGATGAGTTGTTATGCTTATATCAAGCTGACATACCGAAAGGGAGAGAAAATTAGGAGCAAAAAAACTTCACTAACTTTCATTTAATATATCAAAATAGAAAAAATCAGACGTAATTTTTTTAAAGTAGCCAATTGAAAAGAGTCGAAACTAACCAAATAAAACTGATTATTGCAACATTTACGTTTGTACACAATTTTAGAATTTGTAAGTTAGTCTTCAGACTGGAAAAAAGCGCAACCCCCATTTCGCATGCTAGAAATGTACCTCTAGATCCTATAAAGACAGATAAAATCATAAAAGCCAAAAATTAGCTTCATCAATATAGTGAACCCACTTCTACAATATTAAGATACTTGAGCAAGAATCGAATCAAATCAAAAAGTTTTTGAATTCTATTAGGACATGATTCAAAATTTTAACGAACTCACTTCCTAGTATCCAGGCTTAATCAATCTTAATAAGAAAAGAAGCACTTCATCTGCATTAGTGTTGTTTTTTGTATTCAAAACAGTAATACATGCTTCAAAATTTTAGATTACAATATTTGTCTTTTTTAGCGACTAAATATGCCAACTTAGTTGTAGGTGCATGCGTAGACATACCTCGTCAAAAAAATTTACCTGCACTTATTTCAATGCTGGTATACATACCATTTGACTAACAAAAGTAAGAATTCCGCTTGAGTAAAAAAATACAGGCGTACTGGTTTCTTATATATGAAAACCGGTGTATATTTTATTTAGATAAAACTCATATAACTTACTCTAAAGAGTATTGAAATATGGGTTCAAAAATCAGTACCCCTGCTTGTTTTTTTTTTCACTTTGTAAATGTTCATGTCAAAATTACACATGGTCTCATTCAGTGACGCACACTCTCGTAGTTTTGTAGTATTTATTATGGGCTTCCTGCTTGTCGCTCTTTGGATGTGAGTGTGTGGATGCTAGAGTCCAAAGAAGTTTCCAATACTGGGTATGGGTGTGTCTGTTGTTGTGTTGCAGGTATATAATCAATACTGGTATAGGTGTATGACTGGACGAGATGAGATCTTGCAAGTATACTCAAATTTGAAAAGTTAATATATGCACAATATTTAAATTCTTATGCAGTGATTGTGATCGATCCACTATCCAGTTCTCAACATACTTAAAATTCCCAAAAAGTTACTTTGACTTATCCGGTGCTCAAATTAATTAAATTTCATATAGTGCTCAAATTCCTTCAATTTAATGCAGTACTCAAATTACGACTAGCTTTTGCATCAAATTTTATTAACGACTAACTCTGGCAAAAGTTGGAATCTCTTCAACTTTAATTTTATGCAGTACCCAAATTCCTTCAATTATTTTCACTCAAATTCAAACTATATGGCTCAGATTCTATTATGTTTATGCCTACCAATCAAGCAGTTACAGAGAGATCGAGTATTATGATAGACCTGAGATGCATAAGGTTTTTATCCAAATTGAAGTAGTCTAATATCAAATTTTGGGAACTATTACAGGTGGTCGAAATCTGTCTGAATCTCCTCACTCATTTTATACAATCATTAGAAGATACTTGTACATAAACGATAAAGGATTCCCAAAATATTAATAAGAAAATATAATCAGAGTATTTCAGTAGAAATCCAAAATAAAACAAACTCACTCAATGAGATGGTGATACAATGTATAAGATGTTAAACTCATTAACATTATTTCCAAGGTTTTCAATCTCAATATGTTCAAAGTAAAAGAAGGTTATAAGTTTCAAGCAAACCTCAAAATATATCCATTGGAATCAACAATTGTTGTGAATACCTTTTATTCAAATGAGTATGATCACAAATCCTTATTTGGGATCAAGAAATTATTAACCATTATAGTCTGCAATGATAATAAAAAGCTGGTGAGCTCAGCAGAAAATGACGACAACACTAATTATACCCTCAAAGAAAAACTGATGAATAATTTATATCGGTACTAATATTTCAGGTAATGTCTCATGAGACCATCCAATAGTTATATCAAGTATTCGTCATGTTGGGTCCTTCAAAAACTGTTTTTCCTTGTATTTTGATCATACCTAGATTTAGTCACATATGTAACAATATTTCAAAATAAAATAAAAGTTTGAAATTCCTAATATAATGTTTGAATTGTAACCCTTGAGCAATCTTTTCTAGAGATGAACTTGGTAGTCTGTGATAACGGGTAGTGAGACAAAAACTCAATCACATGAATTCTTCGGCTTCATGATACCAACCCAATCCGGGAAATATATAAAAAATAGTTCTTCACATGTATAAGATTAGGTAACTAAATAACAAATAAACTTAATAATCTAGAGATGAATCGCAAGTTTTGAAAATATTCATGTATAATCAACTGCAATATATTAAAAACAAAAACAAAAATTAATAGAAAATTAATCATAGAAAGGAAGAAAAATGACCATGAATTGGAAAAAAACCTCTGCTTTGAATTCGTTTCAGCACAGTGATCTTTCAAGCGTGCAACAATTAGAACAATTAATGGCTAAAAGAGAGGAGTTAAAAACCCTAGGATTTGCTAAACCCAGGAAATCCCAAATCTGCATATACGTAAGACGTTCCTATGTTGCAACAATGGTTATGAATCTTATTAGGCGTAACTCAATAATTCAAAATAAAAACAAATCAAAAACTAAATTGGATAAATTAGGGTGATTTCAAAGTGTTTTTTAGAAAGGAGAAGAGGTGAAAATAAACATAGCATTGGAATTAAGAAATATAGTTATATCAAGTAACACAAGAAATGTACGCACCTAAGATTAGTCGTGGTAAGGTTTAGCAGTCAGGTCGGGATTAATTTTGGCCCGGACCAGGACATGATCTCTACCGTCAATATATTTAGGGAAAAAAAGATGAACGCTCAGATTTATCCCAAAGACAAACACCCAAATCAAACCATCCCAACCGTCCACGATTTATTTTCAAATGTCGATTTTGTCCCAGTATATGACACCACTTCTTTTATATTACAGAGATAGATACTATAAATTAATTAAGTAATCCACCGAGAGCATTAAGGTTTAGGTAAACCTAAACTCATTAACCTCATATAATGCAGCTTAGACATAATCCTCCAAATACTTATTCCAAATTTCCAAGGAAGTTGTCACTTGATATAGTTTCAACAACCACAAAGTCTTCGATCTTTAAACCTTCACCCACGTTTCTTTAGAGACGACGATTGCCAGAGAGACAAGATAATCCAATCCAGCTTATCATACCGTACGTTTCTTTTGACCTCCTCCAGCCCTTATTATACGGCCATGGAGGTTATTTCGGTCACCCGAAACTCTCTTATTAAATGTAGAATCTCTCTTAGATATGAGTTGATGATAAATAAATAAGGGCAGATAATCTTCAAAAAAAATAAATAAATAAGGGGAGATAAATTAATTGTATGCCGTTAAAAATGTCCAGATTAAAACAGACTGTTCTTGTACTATCCAATCAGTTACTCTCTCTTTTTCTGTCTCTCATCAAAACCAATTTTCTCGTTCTATTCTAAAAATATATGACTTGGAAAACGCTCTGTATAGTCACATATAGATCTCGGATTGATCTCATGGGTTGAAGTCGAAGCTCAATGATGGTATTTGTTTCCTGTAAATTCCGTAGATTTCTTCACGAATTTTGTCATAAAACAAGATCACAGAGTTTCAGATTTGTAGAATAAGATAACAAAGGATTCTTCGATTTACAGATTTTCTTTTTAAAGTTTTCTTACAGATAAATAAAGAGTTTACAGAATTTCTTATTTAAGGTACAGATTGATTGATGTTATTGTCTTAGGGATTGGATTTAACAGAGTGATGATGAATTTTGGAGTAAAACAAAAAGGAGGTGGTTCAGGGTTTCCTGTTATGCCTAAATCACTTACATCAATTGTAGTTTCAGTTGGTGGATTAGCTTTGTTTATCATTTTTGCTTCTTGGCTTTTGATATCTTACCCTGTTAGTCCTACTGTTAATGGTTCTTCTTTATTCAGCATTAGTAGTAGTAATAATAATTCAACAAAATCTGATTTCCATTCGTCGCCATTGGTAGGTCTTAACAATAACAATGAGACTGTAACTTCGCTTACTCAAAAACCACCTTCAGATAGTAGGGATGATGCAAGTGTTGAGATTAAAGAAAAGGGTATTGAAACAGGACCAACTGATAACGGACCTGATGTTTCTTCTGATAAGCCAGAGGAGATACTTCCCAAGGATTCTGACAAGATTGATTCAGGAGAAAAGGAAGCAAAACAAGAGATAATTTCTAACACACAAGAGGAGATTTCAGTTTCTTCACCTCCATTATCTGATGTAACTAATAAAATTGATTCAGGAGAAAAGGGTCTTGAACCGGGAGGTTATGACAAGATAACTAATTCTGGATTGCCTGCAACTACAAAAGAGGAAATTGCAGTCCCTTCTCCTCCATTGGCGAAGGATTTAGGAGAAGACGGAGTAAAACAGGAGATACGGGATTCTACTTCTAATACACCAGACGAAATTTCAGTTCCTTCACCTCCATTATCTATTCTATCTAACGAAACTGATTCAGGAAAGAAGGGGTTTGAAAGTGTAGGCAATGCCGGGGTATCTGATTCAGGTTCGCCTTCTAAAACAGAAGAGGAAATTCCAACTCCTTCTCCTCCATTATCAAAGAATTCTAGCAAGATGGCTTCAGGTAACTTTCTCTCATTAAGTATGAATTCTTACTTAATAGTTCCTGAATTAATTTATAACATTCTGCAATCTAAACCACATAGTTAGGGAAACAATTGAACATTAGTATAACATTTAGGATGAGTCTTTATCATAAAAGGTAACCTCATTATTGGAAACATACTTAGGATTGTGTCTAGTAACTGGAGGCATGCTTGGTGACAGCAAAGGATTGTAGTAGGGGATCAGCTTAAGTTTTGGGGTGACCAAAGTGACAAAACAGTGCAGTCTAGGTCAGAAAGATCAAAACTACAACTGAAGCTAATTATCCCAGTATGATGTTGTAAGGTCCCTCAGTTTTTCTTTGAGATCCAGGCATTGCACACTTTGGGTTAACGATATGTTGTAAGTTTATCCTGGTACCTTCGTTGTGGTGCTGACGAGTTCACTCATCGGTTGTCTGTTTATTTTATACTTATCAACTGGTCTTGGCTTTAGAGGCTGGCCAGTGATAGCTTCTATTATCTTAGCTAATCAGTCTGACCTTATACAATGTTAGGCCTGATCCTATCTAAGATGCCTTTTTGCAACAGAACTCCTCGTGATGTAAGGGCAAGATCCTTCTGATTTTGTCTTTTTAGTGTAAAAGACAAGAACATTAGATGCAACTTGGAGTAAAAGCTTTTTCTTCGATGATAGGAAGCACATAGCAGCTTGTATGTCTACACCAGCCTTTCATTACTATGAATTTGTGTTGTAGTAAAGAAATCACATGCCTCCTTTTGCACTATTTGATAGAGCCCATTGTTACTGTAGTCCTTCTTCAATAGTCTCTGTGAGTGGTATCCTAACCTCTGCATGGTTTTACTTTTCTTTGGGGTATAACTTCCAATCTAATTGAAATTCAACTGTAGTTTTACTTATGTAGGGAAACTTAGTAGGTGCTGAGTGCAAGTTAAATAATGTACTATGTCAACAAGCTCTTTGGTCTAGATGGGTAGAAGTACAGGGCAGTGGAACATTTAGCTCTTGTGATAAAATGAATGTGACATTCTGAAGCCTTCACTAAGTGTACTTATTTGAAAATGATGAAGTCTATGAATACAAATAAGTACATAAATACTCTTCACTTGTTTGATAGGAATTCCGAGAGTTATAAGACTAGATGTTGGAGTATGTTCATACTACATATGATACAAACTTTTGTATATTATTGGAAATGGTTATAAACTAGAAACAGCACTAGAAAAAAATTGTGCCCTCTGCGCCACTATAGTATATGCTGGATCATTTTCATATTTTATTTTATTTTTTGATTTGTGTACTATGCTGCTTCAGGCACCAACTTTGTTATGCAGATTCAACATAATCGTCACCACCAGGAAAATATGTTTGGATATGTTACATATCACAATGTAATTTGCATAGTTTTGCTCTTTACATCATTAGCTCATTTACAAGCTCCCATCTATTGTTAGTTCCTGGAGATCAGCTTTTATGTGAAGCATCATATAATAAGGTTCTTTGTTGACTCTCTGTGTAGGGGACTGTGATCTCTTCCACGGAAAATGGTTTTATGATCCTGAAGGCCCTCTTTATACAAACAACTCATGTCCAGTCATAACACAGATGCAGAATTGCCAGGGAAATGGTAGGCCTGACAAGGAATATGAAAGTTGGCGATGGAAGCCATCACAGTGCGACCTCCCACGATTTGATGGCAAAAAATTCTTAGAATTGATGAGAGGGAAGACACTTGCTTTCATTGGCGACTCAGTTGCACGGAACCAGATGGAATCTATGTTATGCCTTCTTTGGCAGGTAACAATGATTGCTTCTTTTTTCCTCATTCTCGGATTATACTAGAACTTATTTTTCTTTTTGTGAAACTTTTTTATAGGAAATCAGTGAAAAACTGTATGCAATGATAGTCCCATAGCATTATCTTATCTTCTAATCAATATTTTTTTCAGAATAACATTATTAAACTTTATCGAAGGAAAATGAAGAATACATCCACTCTCATTATATATATTCTGAAAAAAATCGTGCATCAAGTGGTTCACCAATTTTTTTTTCTTGTACAGAAGGCAATTAACCTTTTCCTACAAATATGTTCGACAAAATTGTTATTTCTGCTATTGCAGCTGGAAATGTTTTTTCAGAAGACCAGCATTATGCTTTGTCAGAATTCAAAGTAATAGCCTCTGCCTGTTTTTACCTTTTAACAATAAACATTTTGCCTTTCAAGAACAAATTTCCATAGTTGAAAATTCAATCAATACTGTAATGTAAAATAAAAAAGATGGAAACTAAAAACACAAATGGGTTATAGTGCCAGTGTGCCACTCTTATACATACAGAGAAACCTCTTGACAATCATGATCAGTTTGTAGTCATGAAGTAACTCTTTAATTCTTTCCTTTTAGAATCTAAGTGCGTTTTTCATCCGAGTTTCTGCCTAAACTGCATGAATATTTGTGTGTCTTGTAAGCCAGTTTGCTCGTCAGAAAGGGGTCCAAACCCTGCTTGTCTATAAATTGTGTGTCTCTTCACTGATCAAGAGTTAAACTGAAATTCACTGTTTGTTTTTACAGAGTTGTAGATTTTTACATATCTTCTTCTTGGTTCATATTTAGGTGGAAGTTCCAAAAAATCGTGGGAACAAGCATATGCAACGTTGGTACTTCAGGTCAACCTCTGTTATGATTGTCCGAATGTGGTCATCTTGGCTGGTTGGTAGGTCGGCGGAGCCCGTCGATGTTGCCCCTGCTTCAGTTGTCAAACTCCACCTAGATTCTCCAGATGAAGACTTTTTCCAATACCTCCCAAGTTTTGATGTGGTTGTCCTCTCTTCTGGCCATTGGTTTGCCAAGCAATCTGTCTACATGCTCAATAATGAAGTTGTTGGTGGGCAGCTATGGTGGCCTGACAAAAGCCGCCCAATGAAAGTCAACAACATAGAAGCATTTGGTATCTCTACAGAGACAATTCTTACAGCTATGTCAACTTATCCTAACTACACTGGCTTAACTATAGTCCGTGCTTTTTCACCTGATCATTATGAAGGTGGGGCTTGGAACACAGGTGGATCTTGCACTGGGAAGGTGAAACCTGCAACCGAATTGGTAGAAAACGGCTTTACAAATATAATGCACGAGAAACAGGTGACGGGATTTAAACGAGCAGTTGAAAAGTCGAAAAATGGGTCAAAGTTAAGGTTAATGGACATCACAGAAGCTTTTGGTTACCGACATGATGGGCATCCAGGTCCATACAGGAGTCCCGACCCAAACAAGAAAACGAAACGTGGCCCAAATGGAGAGCCCCCTCCACAGGATTGCCTGCACTGGTGCATGCCGGGCCCAGTTGATACGTGGAATGAGATTGTTCTCGAGATTATACGCAGAGAATATGAGGACAATGTTACTACTTCCCCTGCATAAGATGCATGTATACGTAACTTCGTCATCCTGCATCTTGTTGCTGTACTTTAAAAGCGCAAATTTGTTTAATTCTTAACCACAGGTATGTTTGATTCTTGAGCAACTTGCGGTGGACCTGCTAATCTTTCGTTCAGAGTCGGATATGATCGGCAGCAAAAGATTGTCCTTCACACGGTGGTTAACTGGAGATTGTATTCTCCACAAGGTGGTGGTTAACATCATGCGTGCCAGGTTGATATTAAATCAGTGTTGTTGTTTAGTAAATTTTTTGGTGAAATCAGTGAAATACATATGTTCTTGAGTTATGAGTACCTGTTTTAAGATTATGCAGGTAGATATTAAATCAGAGTTGTTGTTTAGTAAACTTTTTGGTGAAATCAGTGAAAAGTATATATATGTTTCTGAGTACCTGTTATCTTTTTGCATCTCTTAAGCCTTTTCACATTTATATTTCCATCTTCAATCCAACAATGTAATAACTGTACAAAATTATCCAGATTCAAGATAAAAATTAAAATACCTAATTAAGCTCTAATTTCTTTCCCCCCTGATTCTAGTGTTTTTGAACCTCAATAGTTTTACAAAGACTAAACAAGTATAATGATAGCTTCCAGAAATACAAACTTTACTTAAAACAATTCTTACATGTTTATCAACTGTGAAGACGGTACTTTGGAATGGCAAGTAGATGATTGGCTCTCGGCATCACCACACCAAACGCTTCGTTTGTATCTAAATCATCCGGCGACATATTATTTGGAAGCTCCCAGTCGAAGCAATGAACCAGTTGCCTAAACCAATCGAACCACCAAAATACCTAGCGTAAATCCAGGGCAACGTCGACGAACTGATCCAAATGGAAGGAGCTGGAAATCATATCCTCGAACGTCTATATTGTTTCCCAGGAACCTCTCTGGGATAAATATTTCTGGATTAGTCCAGGTTTGTGGGTCACGTCCGATTGCCCAACTGTTGATTATTGATTTATTACTCGAGATTTTTTTGGGTATGAAGAAGCCGTTAACTTGGCAGTCATCAATGGATTCATGAGGGAGTAGAAGTGGTCCAACTGGATGAAGCCTGAAGCTCTCCTTAATGACCATATCCAGGTACTCCAGTTTTGATAGATCTGATTCTTCGACCAGACGGTCCAAACCGGCCTCTCTCTCCAACTCTTCTTGGACTTTTCGCATCACTCTTGGTTTCTTGATTAACTCTGTCAAGATCCATTCAATTGCCGTAGCTGAAGTGTCCATTGCTCCTAGGAGTATGCCCTGCAACAAATAATCAAAATGAATTACGTATCAAAAACTGGGAAAGTTGGAACACAAGAGTTAAGTTTTCTGATATGTCACATTATTAAAGATTCAAGTTAAATTTTTTTTTTTTTTTGCAGTTACCAGAGCGATGGCTTTGATATTGGATTGATCGATTGAAAATTCGGTATCGCTAGAGTACATAAAATCCAACAAGACATCGATGAAGTCCTTGAGATTATCCTTATCGAATCCTTCTACATGTTCATCAATAATCTTATCTAACATTTCATCGTGAACTTTACTAATTGCCTTCATCCCTTTCACTATACCTTGAAGATCAAACTGACCAAGAAAAGGAATATGTTCAGCTAAATTTGGAACCGCAGCAAGCCTCATTCCTTCTTGCACAACTTCATGAAACGACTTCTTATCATGGTCACTTTCCACACGCTTCTCTAAGCACGACATATCTTTATTTAGACCAAAAACCTTACTTGTAATATCTACTGTTTCATGTAAATCTGCAGCATTTTGCAGTGATCTAATCAATAACCCAATCTCCGAACTCCTCATGGACTAGAAAGACTCAATTTTGTTATGATTAAGTAGTTTTAACGAACTTAATTTACGAAGATTTCCCCAATACGGACCACATTCAGTGAAAAAGCTTTTACGATCATAAGTTATATACTTGGCAGCTGCAGTAAATGGCCTACTAGCGAAATTGAGATCGTGTGTTCTGAGAAAAAGTTCGGCAGCATCAGCAGAGGAGACGACAATAATTGGGACAAAACCAAGACGCAAATACAATGGGAAGGCCTTTTGGACCAGGAGGTAAGGGTTTAAGTTTGTTTCTGGATTTAGATATTACATAATAAGCAAGTAGGAGAAAGAAGAGAAGAGATGCAATCCAATTAACAGCTACTGAAGAAGATATTGAAGCACAGTTTAGGACTGTTATATGCCGTTCAGCAGTAACTCAAATCTCAGACAGATAAACAAAGAATCCCTAGAAGAAGAATCTTTTTTTCTGACCTGATTGAAATCAAATCTCTCAACTCACCACCTGCTAAGAGGAGCTCGAGTTACAAGCAAACAGTTGTTTAAAGAATCCATGCTGCCTTACAGGTTCTATTGACAAGATTTAAGTAATTTGAAAACCCAGCTAAGATTCTTCTTCATTGCCGGTTGTTATTCCTTGCTAAAAGTAGTTGGATTACATGGGAATGTGGCCGACTCTGCGAACCAAACAGCTTTATCCAACTCAGAATTGGATTACCTCAAAAATCTCATTTTCAATTCCGCTGTTTGAAGAGTGCACCAAAATGAACTTTGTACCCTTACGAATCTAACTGTTTTCTCGTCTCTTGATAATGTTAAATCTCAACAACTGATGCAAAAAGTTATTTGCTCTCCTCAAATATTCAATTCTCTTTACTCTCTCTGAGGTAAAACAAACAAACAAATTAAAACTCATTTACATTGCTTAGAATTAGGATTCACTGAAATTCAAAGAAATTTAAAATCGATGAAACGGTCATTTCATTATTAGATTACCTTGTTCAAATGGATTACAAAGTTTTCAATTATCCCAACTGAAAGATAGGGATAAAGTGGACAAATGCCCAACTTTACTACTCCCCTTTTTTTTTAATTGTAACCCTGCCTGGAACAAAATATTGATGGAATGGAAAATAAAAGTAGTGAACTAGGAATCTTGAATGGAAGGGGCTTGGCAATTTTCTTACACGTTAACTATGAAGACGATACTTCAGAATGACAAGTAGATGTTTGGCTCTCGGCATTACAATACCAAACACTTCATTTGTATCTAAATCATCCGGCGACATATTATTTGGAAGCTCCCAATCAAAGCAATGAGCCAATTGTGCCACAACCAATCGAACCACTAGGTAACCTAGTGACAATCCGGGACAACCTCGACGACCTGATCCAAATGGAAGGAACCGGAAATCACGTCCTCGCACATCTATATTGTTTCCCATGAACCTCTCTGGCATGAACTTTTCAGGATCAGTCCACGTTTGCGGATCGCGTCCAATTGCCCAACTGTTGATTATTACTCGAGACTTTTTGGGTATGAAGAAGCCGTTAACTTGGCAGTCTTCTATGGATTCATGAGGGAGTAGAAGTGGTGCAACTGGATGAAGCCTGAAGCTCTCCTTAATGACCATATCCAGGTACTCAAGTTTTGGTAGATCTGATTCTTCGACCAGACGATCCAAACCTGCCTCTCTTTCCAACTCATCTTGGACTTTTCGCATCAGTATTGGATTCTTGATTAACTCTGTCAAGGTCCATTCAATTGCAGTAGCTGTAGTGTCCATTGCTCCTAGGAGCATGTCCTACATTAAATAGTCGAGTGAATTATTTCTCAAAAAATGGGAAAATTGGAAAACTGTCGAACTATTAAGAACTCAAGTAAAAATGCCACACTTACCAAAGCGATGGCTTTAAGATTGGATCGATCCATTGAAAATTCGGAATCATTAGATGCCATATAATACAACAAGACATCGATGAAGTCCTTGAGATTATCCTTATCGAATACCTCTATATGTTCATCAATAATCTTATCGAACATTTCATCATAAACTTTACTAACTGCCTTCAGCCCTTTCACGATACCTTGAAGATCAAATCGACCAACAAAAGGTATATATTCAGCTAGATTTGGAACCGCGGCAAGCCTCATTCCTTCTTGCACAACTTCATGAAACGATTTTTTATCACGATCACTTTCCACACGCTTCTTTCCGAACACCATTAAACACGTCATATCTTTATTCAGAGCAAATATTTTACTAGTAATATCTACTACTTCATGTAAATTTGCAGCATCTTTCAGTGATCTTACCAATAACTCCATCTCCGAACTTCTCATGGACCCGAAAGACTCAATTTTGTTATGGTTAAGCAGTTTTAACGTGCTTAATCTACGAACGTTTCGCCAATAAGGACCATATTCAGTGAAAAAGCCTTTATGATCATAACTAATGTACTTGGCAGCTGCACTGAAAGGTCTACTAGCGAAATTGTGATCGTGTGTTTTGAGAAAAAGTTCGGCAGCTTCAGCTGACGAGACGACAATAGTTGGGAGAAATCCTAGACGAAGATACATAATCGGACCATATTTGGTCGATAACCTATGGAGATCTCGATGAACGGCCTCTCCTAACATAAAAAAGTTGCCTACAACAGGAAGGCCTTTTGGACCCGGAGGTAAAGGGTTGTGTTTGTTTTTGGATTTAGATATGAAGATGTGAATTACATAATAAGCAAGTAGGAGAAAGAAGAGAAGAGATGCAATCCATGTAATAACTATGGAAGAAGAAGACATTGAAGCGGCACAGTTGAGTTTTGTGCAGAGAGAGGATTCCAGAAGATATCTTAGCATTATCTTAAATGGGAGATGTCATAAATGTAGAATACTGCATCAACTAATAATTCATGAGTTGATGACATTTTTTTTTCTTGTTGATAGTGATCCCGTACCCATACATACTGTGGAAGATGATGATGACAAGGATAACACTTGGTACACATTTGTCGTAAGAGGCTCACCGCTAAAGCTTATGGTCTGGCTAGAAAGTTCTTTTCTTTGCTCCATTTCTATGAATAGTCCCAATTTTAGAAAAGAAAACTAAAGATGGCTGACTGACTGACTGTAGCTTAATTTGGTTAATCATTTGATAGACAAGGGGGCACCAAATCCTGGGCATCATGGGCCCGACGAGTTGGGTCAATTTGTGACCGACTTCATTATCTTTTACCACATTTTTCTTCAGTTTTAGTAGAATGATAATCTTCTGCCAAATAGTAACCGACAGTGGTGATATTTATCTCTTGTGAAGACTGACATTTTGGAATCACTAAATAGTAATCGACAGTATTGTTAAACGTGCAAAGCAATTTAATTGCGAAGACGGTATTTTGGAATAGCAAGTAAGTTTTTAGCTCTTGGCATTGTGAGACCAAATGATTCAGTCATATCCAAATCATCAGGTAACATACCATTTGGAAGTTCCCAATCAAAACAATGAACCAACTGAGCAACGATTAGTCGAACCGCTAAGAGCCCCAGTTGAATTCCGGGGCAACCTCGTCGACCTGATCCGAACGGGAGGAGTTGGAAGTCTTGTCCTCTAAGATCAATCCTGTTCTCAACGAATCTTTCTGGGATAAATTTTTCAGGATCCGTCCATGAATTCGGGTCACGTCCAATTGCCCAACTATTTATTATTATTCGAGAAGTTTTTGGTATGAAGAAACCATTGACGATGGTGTCTTCCGTCGCTTCATGAGGAACTAGTAGTGGTGCAACCGGATAGAGTCTCATGCTTTCCTTAATAACCATATCTAAGTATTCCAAGCTTGGTAAATCCGATTCTTCTACAATTCGGTGTAAACCAACGACCCTTTGTAACTCTTGTTGGACTTTCTTCGTTACTCTTGGATTTTTCAATAGTACGGATATTGTCCACTCAACCGCCGTTGATGAAGTATCCATCGATCCTACCAGCATGTCCTACATATAATTTTACGAACAATGTAGATCAAAAAATGAGAAGAAAAAGAATAAATGTATGTAAAAAAGACCACCCAGCCGTACTTAAGTTCAAAACTTATCTGCACCTAAATCCTACCGGATGACTAAAAAAGGGAATGACCCGTATTTAAAGAGATCAAATTGACGTAGTAATAATAATAAGTTACTCACAAGTATGATCGCTTTGATATTGGAACGATCAATTGAAAAATCGGCTTCTTTTTCTTCCATGAACCCCAACATAACATCGACAAAATCCTTCTGGTTATCCTTATCAAATACCTTGACGTGTTCGTCGATAATCTTTTCAAACATTTCATCAAAAACTCTACTCACCACCTTCATTCGTTTCCCTAGCCCTTGAACATCTAGCAAACCAACATAAGGAATATAGTCGGCAATGTTAAAAATTGCAGCAAGTTTCATTCCCTCATGAACCACGTCTTGAAATCCTTTATGATCATCACTACTTTTCATAGACTTATTTCCAAATACCATTAGACATGACATATCAGTACTGAGAGATAAGACCATATTACTAACATTTACTATTTCATGTGAAGTTGCAGCATGTTTTAGAGATGTAATCAATAATCCTAATTCAGTACTTCTCATAGACCTGAATGACTCAACTTTGTTACTACATAGTAGTTTTAAAGTACATAATTTTCGAATATTACGCCAATATGGACCATACATTGCAAAGGTCAAGCCTTTTTGGTCATATGAAATAATTTTAGCTGCTGAACTAAAGGGTCTACCAGCGAAATTAAGATCATGAGTTTTAAGGAAAAACTCGGCGGTTTGAGGGCTAGAAACAACAATGGTTGGAACAAAACCTAGACGTATATAGAATATGGGACCATATTGGGTCGATAAACGATGAAGATCTCGGTGAGGGAATTCACCGATCATGAGAAGGTTACCTAAAATTGGCAGGCCTTTTGGACCAGGAGGTAAGGGTTTAAGTTTGGGATTGGATTTGGATTTGTACGCATGGATAACATATGCTAGTAAAAGGAACAAAAATGGCGAAACCCATGTAAAAGTTATGGAAGACATGAATAATAGCAGACATACAAAGTATTAGAGAGGAAAGCAAGAGAATAGGGACGATTTATTAAATTCTGGGGTGTGGTATATAGAATGAAGGGAGCAAAATTGTGCTTATAATGGCAAAGAAAGTTGCAATCACCAATCGGCAGAGGTGACGCTATTGCTGTCTCTTGTGAAGACGACATTTCGGAATTACTAAATACTGATCGATAGTATTAAAGTCTCTTAGTTTTGTATGTTAACTTCTTCTTGATTCTCCAATCGGCTTTTTCTTGTTTTGACTTGGAGTCTAGCTCCCTAGAAGGGCTTCTTCCCTCGGAGTCTTAGTCACGTGCATATATTAATGCTGCAATCTGCCGGTACATTTGTTTCTACCACAACTCTTTGACGCACATTCGATTTTGTTGTGTGCACATCCCCATATTACTTCCTAAGTGCTAAGAGCTTTTTCAACGGATCGTATATGAAGAAACAAATCTTAATTCATATAAAATACATAATCATATCATAAAAGATTATCTCTAACCCATTAATGTGAGGGTGACGTAGTTAAAAAAAATTAGACATCATTTAGGTGAATTTCTAGTTTTTTATATTCACATAAAGGATGCCTTCACACTTTTATTAATAAAAATCATTAAAAAATAAAAATGGCAGTAATTTTAACCAATTGTATACTTACAAATGACCAATTATATAGATTGCGCGAAAGTTCCCAAGGACCAGTCGTGGCACAATCGAGAATTCAGGCAAGAAAAGGCTTGTTGAATAGCCATATAGGGCGCTGGCATTAGGCCATCACAAAAGTAGTGGTGCATCCCTGAGGACGCGTCTTAGGAGGTTGGAGAAGGCTGCGCTGGCACTAGGTCATCTCCAGAAGCTAGTGAAGCATCCCAAGGATGTGTCCAAGATGGAGCTGGCGCTAGCCTAGTAATGAAGGACGCTTATTTGAACAAGGCTGGCGCTGGCCAAGGCCATAAGTTAATGACACGTCTTTGAATAAAGCTAGTGTTGGACTTAGGATGCGACTTAAATGAGGCTGGCGCTGGCTTAGGTGTAATGATGTGTCCCCAGAGACGCGTCTTGCTCAAGCTAGCCTGTGCTATTTGCGAAGCATCCTTGGGGGCATTGTGCATATAGTTTTGCGTCATCACGGCATGTCTCTTTGATTATGGCGCGTCCAAGAGGAAAAATGCATAATTTGTGACTTGTACTTGAGTGAAATGCTAAAATGACATATATTTAAGGATAAAACGTCGAATTGTAATGTGTTCTTTGTGAACAATGTGTTAAGCTGGAATGTGTCTTCGACTCTTCTTGTCATGTATTAGCTATTTCCAGAATAGATAGATGTTATTGGAACATCGATGCGCATTCGAGACAAGTTCAAGGAATTCAGCTGTGGAATTTGTGTTACTTGAGACTGGTTCGATATGGCATAAATATTGTAAATGTTAAAGAAACTACGGGATCAGTCTAGAACGCCCGTAGTTATTTGTAGAGAATGTATTCTTAATTCGCCTGCGGAATATAAGTAGAAAGACAATATTTCATGTTTTGATATAAAGCCAGAAATATGTGCAGAAATATCCGCAAATATCTCTATGATTTGTTGCTAGGCAGAGGGCGATTTTATAATTTTAGCCCTTGTTAAAAATCCACCATCTACAATAGGCTTTTGGATTACTCACCACACATGAAGGTTTTTTTTTTTTGGAAAATCATTCCCTTTTTATTGAAGCATATATTGTTCTTAGAAAAAAAATCAATCAAAATGTCTGGTTTATAATTTTGAGTATCGGTTATTCTCTACTCTCAGTAAAAGAATTGAATGCCATTGTTATAGATTTTTTGTTCTCTCTTAACGATTTTCTTTTTTTGTATTTTGCATCTTTAAGTGTATTTGGTTCATATTTATGATGTATTGTTTCTCTTGGGAACTATCATGTAAAAGTTTTTATTTTGAATGAAATGTTATAATTTGATAATTATAAAAATATTGAAAAAAAATTAAAGACCAAAGTACTTCATTAAATCAACGTATTCTTTATCTGCAATTGCCGGAAGCAATCATCACCACCCAACACCTCTATTGCTAATCTTCACAATTTTGTATCGAGTATTAACCCCAAACCAAAATGAACTCTTCAAAACTTCATATTTTCCAGCGTTTTTCACCATCTTCAATGGCAGCATCGTTATCTTCTTTCTCCAATTTTTTGCTGGTTTCACATATGAAATAAAACTAAGAACTCAACCCCAACACTAACACACTGCTTATTTCTTCTCGTTAAACCCTTGACGCACAATCATCGAGCCCGTGGTCTTGCCAAAAATAAGCCTTGGTGCAGTCGTGAGAGAGGACTTGAATAAAAACTGAAAGCTAAGAAGAAATGAACTTGCAGTTGAAGAAGGTGGCCCTGAGTAAGGAGTACGTACGTTTAGTGAGGTTAAGATGTAGTTATGGTGATTGCCATTATTGCGTACGTGAGGGTGCCTTCATCATTCCAATTCAAATGTAACGGCTTCCCTGATCAATTATCTGGGTTTGCCATTAGTGATTCTCAATTTCGATGCATTAGAGACTTGCAATGCTTTCTAATTTCTAGTCCACCAACGTACAATGTCTCCAAGCAATACCTTGATATATTCTATTTTTATTCAATACGTCATATGACTCCGAAGTACCTACAAAGTCTGAAACAAGTGTAATATACACAATTTACAAGGGAATTAACTAAGAAAATCATAGAAAATGGTACTCAAATTAGGTGTTTATACACCTATCAATAACTTAATCAGATTGAACCCATAATTAAAAAAAGTTAGTGTAAACTCTTGATATGCTATCTCTCATTTATTCGTTGTTTTTTTCCTATGGTAATTAATGAGTAATGTGTATTGTATGTTGGGACCTTAACGATCTTTTAGCAACATATGCAAGCAATGGGTACGCGGTTGATAAATGCATAAATTACATATTCTTAGTGTCAAATACATGTTTATATTTGCTATAATTATTGCATATTACCTTGTATTACACATTTTTTCTAGTTTATGTCATTTATTAGGTGAATCATCCAAAATGAGTTACAAAGTGTTAGAATGAGCAAGGAAGTGAAGTACTACAAAGGAAGAAGGTTCAAAGACTAAGCGGAACTCGTTCAAATCCAGTATTTCTTATTATCAACTTGTAGAAAACGAAAAAACGAAGCCGTTTCGAGGTCGTATAAAGAAATTATGAGTAAAACAATACAACCAACTTGGAATTGGTTTCTGTTGGGCCTGTTTTGGGCTTACACAAAAAGCGAAAGAAAGGATGTATTTTGGGCTTGCCTTGGACGTGAAGAACTATTTTTGGACGAACTTTGGTGTCTAAGTGAGAATTCTAAATTGGGGAAAATTTCTTTCGATGGGTTTCCAAATCCTAGAAAGAGAGGATACTTGAGATCCAAATATTGGAGACTACAAAAGAAGACACATAAGGCTTAAACAAGAAATCGTATCATCTAGTTCTCATACTACAAGTCACAAACCTAGGGAAACCATAGTATTTCTTCTTCTTCTTCCTTGTATTATGAGTAGCTAATTCTTTTGTTAATTATGGATGAATTCAATGCTCTATACATGAAGCTTTATTAGTTATACAAGTTATTTAATGTTTTTATATCTTGTTGTTTGTTTTCATAATATCTTGGGTTTATGATTGAATTCTAGATTGTTTAAGTGTACGATTGGATTAATCTATTGATCATTTTAATGCTAGTAGAGAATTGAACGATCCGTAATTGTCGAACATCTCCTACACAAGTATAAAACGTGAGACCTTGCAGAGGGATTCCGTGGAGTAGTCGTGTGTGAAGACAACACCAGTAAGTGAATCGAGCGCACTGAGTTTAACTGCTGAGATCAACCTAAATTCACAGACCCTAAAACGTTCGACTGAGTTACAACTTGAGAGCGTACTTCTTGGCGGCTCAGACAAATAGAATCCCGTGGCTAAGCTTACTTGTTATCCGGTGATACAAGGAGTTTTGGGGATAGTTAAGCGTACATGTTATCCAACGATTGGTGATGAGTGATTCTAATGAGTGATTCTAATGAGAGGTAAATGAGTATACTAAGTAAGTTAATATTTGGTAACGGCGAACGACTTATTAATCACCATTTATTTCTTATTATCATTTTTTTATTTTTTTAGTTATTTAGACTAAATCGTCCTAAATATTTATTTTTATTATAGTTTTGGTAATGTAAATAACATCTCAATTACACAGCTCTCTGTGAGAACAATCCTTACTACCGCTATATTATTGGTTGATTAGTGGAAAATATATTAACTAATTTGTTACAGTTACAACACAATTAGCAGTATGCCAAACCTATTTTATAGAAATGATCTTTCTCTACTAAGTAGATTTTCTAGATAAATTATGGGAATAGTCTTTTTTCTTATTTAGGTTTTTGGAAAAATTAAAAATGCTTATTCATCTGTTCTACAACATGTTCACAAAGTTACGCCGTGTGTATACAAATCAACAAAGAATGTCTTGTTTAAACATCCACGTAGGAAAGACCCTATAGATTCAGTTGAGATGTTCTAAGTTATTTTGATCAGGTGATATGGTGATGTCGACGCGTATCGTCATATGTCATCACTTAATGGAAGTGATGACGGCTCCATTCAAAATGAGGAGGGGGACCTAGGATGGGTTATTTTGTATCATAAAAAACACATTCGATCCAAACTTGGTTAGGAAAATCTTAAATACTTTTAAGTACATGTAGGGCTTATTTTGGGGAAATGAGTCATTGCTCTATTCATTTATATGATTTGAACTTTTGAGCAAGCTTGAAGAATTTGCCATGGATAGACTGCGACCAAGCATACTGCCAACTCTCTTTATACCGTATGGTTCACGCGTCAACAAATAGGCCAGGATACCACAAGAGGAGCAAATGGCAACAGTCATACCAGTCCCTACCTGAGAGAGTAGAGATAGACAGGACATCACGTCTTCATCAGTCAAATGTCTAAAAGGTTAAAATCCGTGAACTTGTAAGAAGTTTCCCAGTAGATTAGTTGAGCCATAAGCAAATTGGAATGTGTCAATCCTTTATTCAAAACAATACCTCTTCCTAAATTGTTCCAAATTCAAACTCACCAAAACCCTTTTTTACAATGTAGTTACACTTATTAAAGCCTAATTTAATTTAGGTTGTAAATAACATAGATCATTGTGTCTATAAGATACTTTACTATTATACCTTCGTCCCAGAAAAAGTGATACTTTCACTTAAACGTGGTAGGTGAGTTATATTGGTTTCCAGACGGTATATATTAGTTGGCGTACTACCAACCACTAGGGATTTTCTTTTGGCAAAAGATGATTTTTAGCTTCTTTTTTTTTAATCAGGCATTAATATAACAAGTGAAAAAAAATCAAGGTGAGTATTAGATAAAAACTCCAACCATAAATTGAGATCTATGAAAACTCCATATTTTTTAAAAATGATACAAAAATTCTAAATATTTTAAAATATACAAGTTACATCCATTTTATTTTTTAAGAATACCCAGCCTACCCTTTTATTTTTATTTCTTCAACGTATGAGCATCAAATACTTACCGCCTCTCTCACACCACCAACACCAGAAGCACCTCCTTCTCCTCGCGCACCACCACCATCAAAACGAAAACCACGACCATTTCCCGATCCTCCACCAATACCATCTCCTTCTATTCTTACCCCCACCCCACCACCACCACCAGAAGCACCTCCTTCTCCTTCTCTTCATTTTAGTTGTTGTGTAGAACCTAGGGTTTCAAATCGGTTCAAATAGAAGAAGAAAAAGAGGATATTTTTTTTTTCGATTCTGCTGCTTTAGATATCAATTTTGAAATCGAGACATTTTAAATCGATAAACCCCGTTCTCTCTTCCTCAATGTTGCTCTTCCTGGTCTATTATGATGATTTTTTTAAATAGAGATTTTCTGTGTAGTAATAGTAACTTAAATTCGTACTTGGACGAAGAAGACTAAAGAAATTCTCAAGATCTTAATCGATTTCAAGAGGTAATAATAATAATAATAATAGGCTCCTAATTTCATTGTTTAGTTGATTATTTATGTTTTCAAATTCAGATTAGTTGTTAGGTATAAGATTAGATATGGACACACTTTGGATCCTAAGAAAAAACTAAAGTAGTTAAAGTATAATGTTTTCAGAGTAGGTGTTATTTCTTAGTTCTTACAGAACTTTTCATTTGAATGTACATTTCTGATTTCTAGGTCGTTAGAACTACTTTACTATCTTCTCACTTGCAGATAGAGATAGGAATTTATCAAGTTGTTGCTGGTTGGTTTCATGAACGGAGTAAGGGAAATTTTCTTTGTTGTTCATCAATTTGGAAGTTGTTTGAGGAAAATCATTTCTCAACTGAACAAGTGGTTCTTATAAATCAATGGGTATATGTTATCACACTTCATGCATATTTGCTTATATTTCTTATTCTATTTTAGTGATGTATGTGAAATAAGGTAAGTGTTCATTTGGGTATGGATGTGCCGTAACATGAATGATGAGTCTTGTAGCAGATGCAGTACTTTGATTTGGTTTCGAAGATTAAAGTATTTGTAAGTGTGGAAATGTCAATTTGCGAATTGGAAATATAAATAATGTTGTTTTCCATTATGAACTGATCTTATTATGAACTTATGTTATTGTACTAAATAGTTAAGACCTTCATATGATGTGTTGCTCGGTGAGTTTATATATGCTAGCAGTGCCTTATTCCTTTGGAATATGGTTGAAAATAATTGGCATAGATGTATCCTGTAGTGGTTAGTTAGCATAATTGAACCAACTAATGGACTAGGAGGAATCAAATTAAGTTGTGTACTGGTGTCGCCAAAACAAAATGATTGTGTAATGCATGTTCTTTGAATTTCTGTGGACTAAGGTTTTAATATTATATGTTTTGTTTTTGATTTTGATTTCTCCGTAATTCGATGTTCATAGGGTTATGTACAGGGTTGCAGTATACAACAACAAGATGCATGGCCGTGAATAAAGTGTCACCAAGTCGTCACAATATGCGTTTGAAGTTCATTCGACATTAACACAAACGGTCGATTTGCAAAGAAGAACATGTTCTTGCAACCGCTGGCGCATCAACGGTTTCCCTTGTGCCCATGTTATCTGTTGTATCATGCTGAATGAAGAAGATCCGTATAAGTATGTCGAAATTTACTTTACAATAAAGTTCTACCGGAAATCTTATGCAAGAGCAATTAATACTTTACAGTAACTTTACGTATAGTTCGATAATTCGTAAACACGCATATAATTCGTTTAAGGTTGGAAATTCGCAAACTAAGTCGGATTCCAAACGTACGGATGATACAAACAAATTCACGAATTATACTCGTATAATTCATGAAATTACTAACTAGGGTCATGGATATTCATAAGAGAGACCAACACACGTGTAACTTTCATGTCGAAATATAGACTATACCTAATTAACAATGCACACTAAAAGCATCTCCAATGATAATGTGGTATGAATCCTAGTCCAATCGTTTTTAGGGATATGAAATCAAAATTTCCTTAATTTAAGAGGTAAAAAAATATCATCTCCAACTATAAAACTTTATAATTTATTTAATTATAAATAGATATATATATATAAAATTTGTTGGTTGAGAATTTTTTGAACCATTGATTATAAAATTAAGTATAGATATCAATGACTAGGATTTCACATCCTCCAACAAACATAGGATGACTTAGAGAATGTCTAAGTAACCATCTACGTTATTCTCACATTTACTTTTAACATTTTTGACGAAGACGATTATAAATTATATATGGCTTAAATTATAGGAATTCTTTAAAATCCGGTTGCAGGTGATCTAACTAAGCACCAACCAATACCATACACTATTGCAACAAATTAAGATCAATACTAATTTGACCAATTAATTGTGAAGATGATATCTTGGAATAACAAGTAAATATTTATCTCTTGGCATTGTGAGACCAAAGTCTCCGGTCATATCCAAATCATTAGGTAACATACCATTTGGAAGTTCCCAATCGAAACAATGAACACTGAACAACAATCAGTCGAACCCAGTCAAATCAATGAACCAACTGAGCAACAACAGTTGAATCACTAAGAGACTCAATTGGTGGGGAAACCTCATTTACCTGACCCGAATTGGAGGAGTTGAAAATCTTGTCCTCGAAGATCAATTATGTTCTTAATGAATCTTTCTAGGATATATCTTTCAGATTCCGTCCATAAATTCGGGTCACGTCTGATTGCCCAGCTATTTATTTATTACGAGTAAAAACCCATATTACGTATCGGATTTGATGGAAATTATTTTTATAGCCGATCTTTATATAATAAGGTGGGATTTCGTCACACCCATTCCAAAGGGATCCATCTAAATTAAAAAAAAAAAAAAAGAATATAAAATCCAACCAATCAAAATCAAATAGTGTAATGGTCACACACCAATTAGAAAGAAGGTTAATTAAGGTCATCGTTAAATATATGAACAACTATAATGCACATGTGTTAAGTTTATTTTGCATCACTTTTATTATTGTTGATTCGATAAATTTTCGGTACGAAGAAACAATTGAAGATGGAGTCTTTCTAATGCTTTATGCATGAAGAATTAATAGGGGTGCAACTGGATTGAGTCTCATGCTTTCTTTCATAACCATATCTAAGTATTCCAACTTTTGTAAATCCGATTTTTCTACAATTCTAAACCAACTACTCTTTGTAACTTTTTTTAGACTTTCTTCATCACTCTTGGATTTTTCAATAATGTGGATATTGTCCATTCAACCGCAGTTTATGAAGTATCTACTGATCCTACGAGCATGTCCTACAAAATATATTACAAATGATATGCGCGGATGAAAAAACTAAAAAGAAAAACAAAATAAAACATGATGCGTTATAATCTAAACTACTTGAGTTCCGAAATTCAAGTATAGATAATACATTACAAAAATAAATAAAAACAATAAATTATAATCTATATTTAAACATAAAAAACTGAAGAAAAAACCCCATAAGTAAACGTAATATATTATAAAAAAATAAACATAATACATTATAATTTGTATTTGAATTCAAAACTCGTTAGTACCCGTGATTAAAAAAAAAATACTATAACTTATACTCGAGTATGCCAAATTGACATAATAATAATGTAACAAATTACTTACAAATATTGTCGCTTTGATATTGGAACGATTGATAGAAAAATCGGTTCCTTTTTCTTCGGTAAAAGGCAACATAACATCGACAAAATCTTTCTAGCTATCCTTATCAAATACCTTGACGTGTTCGTCAATAAATTTTTTAAGGAATAACTGAGAAAATACCCTAAAAATGTATGCCCCATCAGAAAAATACACCATAAAAAAAGTTATGCGAAAATGTCATATCGTTATATTTTTCATCCAATTATCGTTAAATGGTCAAATTGTACAAACTTGATCTTATACATTTTTGGTGTATTTTCCAATTATCCATTTTTTTAACATTTCATCAAAAACTACATGAACTGCCTTCATTTGTTTCCTTGAACATCAAGCAAACCAATGTAAGGAATCGAGTCAGCAATATTAAAATTGCTCCAAATGTCATTCCCTCATGTACCACGTCTTGAAATCCTTTATGATAAGAATCTATTACTAACATTTATTATTTTACGTGAAGTTGCAGCATGTTTTGGGGTATAATCAGTAATCCTAGTTCAGTACTTCTCATGGATCTAAATGACTCTACTTTGTTATTACTAAGTAATTTTAGAGTACGTAATTTTCGAATATTACGCCACCGTAGTAGCAAAGCTTAAGTTTTTTTGGTCATATGAAATATATTTAGCTGATGTACTAAAGGGTTTACCAACAAAAGTAAGATCACGAGTTCATGTTTTAAAAAAAAATCACTGAGTTTTAAAGAAAAGTTCGGCAGTTTGAGGGATAAAAACCACCATATATGTTTAGAACGAAGCCTAAACACATATAGATTAGGGACCATATTGGGTCGATAAAACGATGAAAATCTCGATGAGGGGATTCACCTAGCATGAGAAGATTACCTAAAATTAGAAGCACTTTTGGATCATGAGGTAGAGGTTTAAGTTTGTGATTGGATTTGGGTTTGCATGCATGGATAATGTAAGTAAGAAAAAGAAAAAGTAATGACAAAATCCATGCAAAAGTTATGGAAGTCATGGATAATAACAGACATACAAAGTATTAGAGAGAGTAAAAACGATTTACAAGTGCAAAGAAAAAAAAACTAAAGTCAGGTGGGCTAAAAAACTAAACAGGTTCATCCCAAATAAAATAAACACAAAAATGCATAAGCTTGAAATCTTTAAGACACTGAAGAAGAAATACAAAAACAACTTTCTAAAAATTTTGGGGAAAAAACATAAAGATATTTTCGTATTAAAACTTTTTTAAAAAAGAAAAAGAAACAAAATAGACTGTTTGCTTACGAAATTGTGTAGATGAGAAAGTTTTTGAAAAAACAAAAATTACATAAATTCTTAAACAATATTTTGAAAACATATGCTCTCTCTTCTGTTAATGATGAAATTCTATCAAACCTGTCTACTGAAGTTTCAAACTCTGATAATATAAATCTTATGAAATTACCTTCTGCAGAGGAAATCTGGGTGGTGGTAAAATGTATGAAACCAAACAAACCTCCGGGTCCTGATGGATTTCCGGTTTGTTTCTTCAAGCATAAATGGACTCATGTTGGTCCTCAACTAGTGACAATGGTGCGGGAATTTTGGCTTTTAAAAACACTTAATCCAAAACTGAACGAAACTTTTCTTATTCTTAATCCCAAAAATAATTAATCCAAAAACTCCAGCAGACTTCACACCAATAGGTCACAACATACCATATAAAGTAATTTCTAAACTGATGGAAAATATGATGAAAATCTTACTAGATGATTTTATCTCACCTTTTCAATATGTTTTTCTCCCAGAAAGACAGGTCTTAGATAATAAAATTGTGGCACATGAGTTAATCTATACTTTGAATCATAAGAACCAAAATTGGGGGTCTTGGAATAAAAATTGATATGTTGAAAAATCCGACAGGTTAAGTTGGGATTTTTTTAATAAAAACAATGAAGAAAAATGGCTTTTGCAATGACTGGTGTAATGTAATTGTGCATTGCATTTCAACAACTTCAAAAGCAATTCTCTTGAATGGATATGCTGGAAAAAATTTCAAACCTAGTAGAGGACTAAGACAGGGGGATCTTATATCTCCCTATCTTTTCCTTATATGCATGGAGGTTTAGTCTAGATTTTTAATTACAAAAGAAAAAACTAAATAATTACAAAGAATTTTTTTTAGCAAACATAGTGTGTTTATTTTTTATCTACTATTTGCAGATGATTGCCTTATTTTTACAAAGGCTAATATGCACATTTATAAAAATCTCTTAAATATCTTATAAGAGTTTGGTCTAGCCTCTGGACAACAAATAAATTTTGAGAAATCAGGTCTATTTTTCGGTAAGAAAACCCATCCTAAACTAAAAAGAATGATGTTCAAACTTTTAAAAATCAAGAAAATTGATATAAAAGGTTTTTACCAAGGGGACCTTTGTTAATTGAAAAATCCAAAGTTAAAATTTTTTGATAAAATTGGAGGAAATAGTAAAAAGGATGGAAAAGCAAGATTATTAACCAACCATGTAAGTTGGTTCTGAATAAATCAGTCTTGGCTAGTCTTTTAATGTACCAAATGGGTTGTTTCAAATTAGCAAATAAAACAACAAACGAAATCAATGCGATTCAGAGGGATTTTTGGTGGGGCAGGGAGTCAGACTCAAAATGAGGTTACATAAAATCTTGGAAATTCCTTGGTAAACCAATAAGTCTGGGTGGCTTAGGTTTTAAGGAAGCAGGAAAAATGAACCAAGCAATGATTGCAAAAATTGTTTGTCAAATTATCAGTAAACCAAATGATTTGTGGGTACAAATCCTAAAAGGAAAACATTTTAGAAAAAATTATATTTTTGAATTAAAAATAAATCTAATTCTTCTTGGATGTGGAAGTATGTTACGCAGGGGATAAAGCTAATTCATAAATATCTTTGTTGGAAAGTGGCTGATGGTCATTCCGTAAATATATGGACTAACCAATGAATACCTTATCTAGACAATACCTTACATCAATTACGTTCTAACAGGAACATCTCATTAACACTTGTTTCAGACTTGATTAAGTCTGAAACAAATAAGTGGAACCAAGAAATAGTCAACACAACTTTTACTCATAATGTAACACAATTAATTCTAAATATTAATATGTTTTTAGATTCAAATGATACCTTATAACGGGATAAACCTATACGGAAATTAACTAAGAATGATTTCTTCATTGTTAAATCTTTGTATGATATATACACTTTGTGGAATACAAACAATAACATAGGAAAGGTACAACTTCTAGAAAGAATTCTTGAAGAAGAAATGCCACAAAGGATCAAATTGTTCATCTGGAAATGTTCAAATGATGTGCTACCAATTAAACAGATTATAAGAGGCCATTCTCAATCAATAAACACTAGATGTATCTATTGCAACAATAATATTGAATCTTTATAACATATTTTCTTTGATTGTTGGTATGCTAAAAATATATGGATTTTGCCTCATTTTACAAGGGGAATTACGATGTGTTTTTGTAGAAGTAGTGGTAAAAAGATTCGTTAATCAGACTTGTTAAGATTTGATTTTAGACTTAATTTTAAACTAGTAAATATTTAAAAGATGATAACAGGATTGAGAGAAGCTGGAACTCAGGATTCCACCATTTTCCATATTTATGCGATTCATACACTAATTCTAGACAATTTATAGCTCATATGATAAAAATATTGGCTCTGATTCTTTGCCAAAAGTAGATTTTTAAAACATTGACTGTAAATCCTAAGCATGGACAATCAAAACACTTAAGATAAGCATGATCCATCAAATTAAATGACAACCAATTAAGAAAAATCATAAATCAACTTAAATTAATATAAAAAATTATAAAAAAATTAATTATAATTAACATAATCATGAAATATAGTTTTTTCTATTGTCCTAATGATGGGGTTTAACTTTGCATTATTACAAAAATGAAAAGAAAGCTAATGAATAAACCTAAAAACTATTGTTGCTCGGTATTGTCGGCCACCGGCCTCGATCCGAATGAATCCGTGGAGCTCCCCTTTTATAGCCTGTCGTAGCTACCAAAACTAGCTCTACCACGTGCCCTTCTTCTGCCTCCGTATTGTCTCACACTTTGTTTCCTCTTCAACCTGCGGCGCAACAGGACCACCTAGGGCTGCACAGGAACCGACCGAACTGAATCGGAACCGAAATCGGATTGAACCGAGGGTACATGGTACATGATACAGGTTCTACCTAGGAACCGATCTGTACCGGACCGAAGGTACCAAATTCTTTAAGCCGTTGATTAGATATTGGATTTTTAATCTCATCCGTCTATTTTAGGTTACTCGATCGATTAAAATTTTAAACTTTTACTTTAAGATGGTGTCGTTGTGAGGAGATAGTATATACCAGTGTATGGACTGGTGGTGTGGAAGCAATCAGGTGATGTAGGAGGTTGCTGGTGGAGATTCAGGTTAGATTTGAGAGTTTACCAAGCTTAGGAAACTTGGGTTTGAGCTGAATTTCTCTGTGGGAACAAAGTGGTGGACTGATTTTGTTTCAGATGGAGATTTGGTGAAGTATTACAGCCGACAAAATAGGGAGGAAAAAACCTAGCTAGCAGCCTTTGAATATGCTATGAATGGATGTGTTTAACGAATGTTGAGGAATGGGTTTGTTTTGAATTTGAATTGTTTGCATGGGATTCGAATTTGGCAGCAAGAAATGAAGCCATGGAACGGGAACCTGACCCCCAGTGTTACATACAAGAGGTTTTTGAGAAGAAGCCTAAATAACTAGGGTAATTTGGTGTTGCTACCAATGATTTTGGTGACTGAATGGTGGTAATTGTGTGGGTGTTTCGATGAGTTTGTGGGGATTATTTGAGCTGAAACTCAGCTGGGAACGAGTTGCTTCTGTGATTGAGTATAAGATAGTCAAGAGAAGATGGTGCTGCTGTTGTGGTTTGATTGATGATTTTTTAAGATTCATGGTAGTGTCAGGAGACATGGGTTTGCCATTGAATTGAATGTATATCATGCAGAGAAAAAATGATTCAGGTGAAGAAGCTGCAAGTGAAATTGAAATTCTACTGAAGAAGATGAAATTGGTGATTGTTTGGTTTGGTTAGTGGCAAGAGTTTGATTAGGAAGAAGATGTGTTGAGTCTGGTGGTAGAATAGGCATGATATGCAAGACCAAGAAGACATGGCAAAGTTAGCAGGTTATTGCAGCTGCAACAATAAATGAATGGCCTGAAAGATGCACCACTCTAATGCAATCTTGAAGTCAACCTAGCACCAGAGTGGTGTAACTTTGAAATTCTGGTGCAAACTTGAACTTTGACCTCAGTTAACCTGAGCATGAATTTAGACCAGAAAAAGAAAAAAAAAGAAAAAAGGAGGTACAGGACTGGAACCGAACCGAGAAAACGAATACAGGTACAAAAACCAAACCGAGAATATATGGTACATGAATAGAGAACGGAGCATAAGGAGATACAGGTACACGGTTCTACTAAAAACCAAACCGAACCAACCTTTTTACATCTAGGGCCACCAAACTTTCTACTCCAATTTTCTTCTACCGACCACGTGCCTTTATTTTGTCTTCCCTGGCCACGTCACCTAACTCACCTCCATCTTACTTTCTTTTCACGTCCCACCATCTTCTCTCCAATCTCACCGCACACTTTTCACTACAGATCCAACAACTCACTCCCTCATTTCTATCTCATGTGAACCACGTGCTGTCCCCACCTTAATATTCGTTTTGACGACATAATTAAGACCTTCATGATCCGTCAACGCATGCTCATATGATGTGGTCATGCTAATGTCCCATTTTGGTGTTGCTATGAGCGATCACTTTAAGAAGTAGTAAGAAATGAAGGTGCGAGCAACAAATGATTAATTTGGCCGCAAAGATAAATTGCCTCTGACACCAAAATCACACCCTCTTACACTAACTTTTATATAATCATTAATTTGATTTTTTTCTACATACGAGCATTTATGTCTTGAGCTATCTAAGATAGTTAGTTGAAATTTATTTCGATTTCGGTCCATTTTACGTGTAAAGTCTTGTATTTTGATCAATTGAGCTTCATTTATTAAAAATTATAAAACTAAATAAAATTGTTAAATATGTACAAAATAAAAAAACTTAATAAGTATAAAATAAAGATGTAAAAATGACGTATTTACACGATTATCAAATTATGAGTACTATAAATTTCTTTTCTTTTTAAAATTATTATAAAATATGGATTACAAGGAATGATTCTATAGCTGAAATTTGCGCAACCAAGTGTTTGTTCATCTGGAAAGAAAGATCCACAAGGATCTTCCAAGAAAAATCAAAATTCTACTTTACAAACATCCATCCTTATATAGAGACACTTAAACTCCTGGTGTAATACCTTGAAAAGTGAAACATAAAAATTATATAAAAGATTTCAAATTCAGGAACAATCCACTGGGAAAAAACTTTTACAAATTGTTTTAAACTAAACTTTGATGTTTCTTGGATTTTAAATTCTTTAAATGCTGGTTTTGGTCTAATATTGATATATGACGTAGGAGCTACTCAGGAGTATTCAAAGCTCCAAGTCGAGAAAAGGAAGAAGCTTTAGCTCTTCTTCAAGGAGCGAAATGGTCTAGACACTCAAAATTTGCAAAATTTTGGATTGAAGGAGACCGTGAAAGAATAATCAACTTTAATAGAGGAAAGCAACCTCTGATGTCCTGGCGGAATCAAAGAGTAGCGAAAGAAGCCATGAATATCTTGCAGCATTGTAAAAAAAAATTGGGTTTTAAATACATCAACGGAATAGGAAATCGGACGGCGGACAGACTGGCTTTGGAAGCAAGATGATCTTCCTTGCATAACAGTTAGAAGATAACGTCGATACAAAGATGTTGCCTGATTCTCTTACTGAAGCGATTAAATCTTAGTTATGGGCAGCCAACATCCTCTGTTTTCTTGCTGATGTTATCTGGTGTTGTATCTTTATTTTTGTTTCCCTCTTTTGGTAATATAACATCCTAATTCACACACACAAAAAAAAAAAAAAAAAAATGGGCGTGGGTACTACCTAGTGAGGGGCAAAAAACTAAAGTAAGTTCAAAATAGAGTTATACTCCCTGGTTTCTTAAAAGCTGAGTTATTTCAAGTTTGCACAATTCTGAAGGTAAGGAGAAGAGAGGGATACTTATAGGTATCTTTTTTAATTATATCCTTAGGATAATAAGATAATAAAATTTAGGGTTGCAGGCTCATAAACTGAGGGATCTTTAGTTTCCCACAGGGGCGGAGCTACAACCACGCTTACCGGCTAGGCTGAAGCCACCCTCAAAGCCCATAAAAACCATTGTTTGGCCATCTATATCTATTGGGCGAAAGTTTGATGTGTTATATTTAGATTTAAGCCCAGGTATAAAATTGGTCCGTCCATTTCTAATTCCGCCACTATTCTAAGGTGGGACTAATTTTAACACTAGACTAGACTACATATGGACGAAAGCTAGAGAGAATAGAGCATCACCGGCAATATGAAGAAAATGATGCTCAGCTGTCGTTAACTTGTTAAGATTTCATTAGAGATTAATTTTATACTTTGAATGTCTTAGTGTTATTTTGTATTTGATTCAATTCCTTGCATTTTCTTATCTTTTTTTCAATCTTTATTTTAAGCTTTGAATTAGTATAGTCTGTATTGTTTGATGGTTTATTTTGGAGGAATGCATATGAACAACTGTTATTATCACCAAAGAAATATTAATCGTATTTGCCGGCGCCAGCTTCCCGAAGAGCACCAGTAATGTCCCTTATATTTTTGTCTTGTTAGTATCCTTCGCCAAAAAAAACCACTCATATCATGTTACCAATGTCAGAAATCATAGGTCGAACCTTTGGTAGACAATCCTTGTAATAAAGTGCGGAAAAGGAAGGAGATACTTGGGTAAACATTCTTAGTAGATAATCAATCGAGAACAATATAATTGTCTCGAAGATCATAAACGGAACACAGTCCAAAGAGCTAAAAACATTCAAAAAGACAACACAAATCCAAGTAAAAGAATAACTGGGACTACCAAAGATAAACTATTCTATTGCAAATGCAGAGTTCAGGAACTCTTCATCCTCGTAGCAAAGCTGCAAGTTTTTGGACTTTAACAAGAAACTAATCGCTTCCTCTTCAAAGTCTAATAGCCAACCCAACTTGATCAGTTCACATAAATCGGAAATTTGATCTGTTTTCTCCCACAGAAGTCCCTCAGCAATAACTTCAGAAAAGTAGGTCGCATATGCAATATTTTCCTTATGCCCAGCTGAAGATCTATCCATCTTTTGGGTAAAGAGCTTCATGTTCTCTCTCTCCCACCGAATCATTCGGCTGACCTCGACTTTTAAAATGCCGCCCGTAGACAGATTTAGGCCGTAACTTGCTGTTATCGGTTCTTCAGTCTCAAAGACCATGAGATCAAGAAGGTAATTAACCATCTGGTGTCTCTTCTCAAAGTCAATTTCAAGAGAAGGATCTGCAAGAAAAGCAAGAGTGATTCTAACAAGACCTTTCTTGATAAATGTACCTTTTGAAGTGATTTGCCTGAGCTCTGCAGTATCCAGGCATGAAGATCCTTCTTTGCTTACAGATTCGGAAATCGTCCTAACACCAACGCTAGCATATATGTCATTCAGTTTACTGTTAGTCACAGAAGGAAAACTTGGCCTAGGATACCAAACAAATAAAGCTTCAGGAGAAGCCTTCTCTAAACAATCTTGCAGTTGCAAATCATCTGGAATTAATATCGCATCTTTGTCCAATAAAAGAATATCAGCTGAGTCTTTACTGCTCACTGGCAACTTCGACAACTTGTCAGAAAGAAGCTTCTGTGTCTTCAAGTTCCAGTGCTTAGCTATATAAAGCCAAAAAGCCCGGCACTCCACAGGCGTTAACTTTTGCTTAGTACTTTCCCATTTTTTCCAAAGCTTGCAATAATCATCAGCATTGGGATTTTGACGAACACCAAAAGCAATGCAGAAATAATTGAGCAAGTCCTTCTCATAGTGCTTCTCTAAAACATTCAACTGCAAGCCAAATAAGTTGTCCTTGTCAGAAAGAACACATTCTTCTGGGCAAACCCATTGTCCCATGTTGCTTCCATCTGGAATAAAGATCCGCCTAGAATCTTCATTTATAGGCTCTTTAGTAGCTCCTTTTTGAGGCTCCCAGTTGGAATGAGACAAACATTTGTAGATCCGAGCAATGACGGTAAACTGAGAATGAGACTCAAAATGGCTGGCAATCAATGAACATCCATGTTTAACGTCCATTGTTACCCCTATGGCCTCGAGCTCTTTAGAGTATGATGCAGTTTTGAAACAATAAAACTCATCATCAATGAAAGGCCCATCCTCATATTGCAACAATGAAGTCCAATTAGAATCAAACAGCAAGCAACCTCCCGGATCTGTATAACCCATACTAGTCTTCAACCATCTTGTATTTACACGTTTAAGGAACTCTTTTGGTAAATCTTTGTTCTCCTTCAACAAAATCTTGATGCAATTCATAAGGGAACAAACGCTTGGTGGAGCTATATCACTTGGATTACGAGGAAAATTGAGCCCAGCAACCACAAACTGCATCCCCGAACTGAATTCAGCAACAACTCCAATTGCCTTCAGCTCATCTCTGTATTCTAGAATCTCCCTACCATAGCCTTTATCACTGTCATCAATTAAAGGAAGTGAAACAATCGGAGAGAGAGTTTCCCAGTCTGAATTACACAATACAGAATCATTAGGGGTTCTTCTGCCTAAACGAGTCTGCAACCATTTCTCCTCACGTAAGCACTTGTTTACTTCCACTGGTAAGGTTTTCTTAAGGTGCCTGTAACATGAAAGAAAAGATAACACATTCTCCTTGGTAATGGATGATGAAGATGCATGCTGCTTAAACTGACCAGCAAAAACTTTGGCTGCTGCATCAAAATCTACTACAACCCCAAGTTTTTTTAACTCGTTCTTATAAGAAACTATAGCAGGTCCATAATGCTCTTCGCTGATTGATGGAAACCCATTAAACACCTTCAGAAGGCATCCCCATTCGGCATTGAAAAGAAAACATTCACTTGGAGATTTTGAAACACCAGTGTTTAACCATTTTCGATCCTTAAGCACGTTCACAAGTGTAGATGAGTTGGTTTGACGAATACATTCCAGTATCAAAAAGGTTGCTTCCACTGTAAGTGATGCAGGCATTCTGAAGAAGTCGGCAACAATCTGATAATTCTTCTGAAATCCAACCTTCACCCCGAGAATCTCAAGCTCTGCCTTGAAGCCAGAAATATCCTCCCCATAATAATCATTATCGATTAGAGGAAGATTACTGATTTGTGCAGCAACTTGCCATTCTGAATCAAATAAAATGGACTCAACTGGAGGCAAGTCGCCTTTCCGTGTCTTCAACCAGCTGCCATCTCTGATGCTCATGATGAAGTCATCTAGAGGTAAATACTTCTCTCTCAAAAGCCTTATGAATCTAAGTATCGAAAACACATTGGACTTTGTTAAATTGGATTTAGCTGCAAGAGACATGAGACGCTTACCCACAAATTTGCAAGCTTCACCAAATTCAAACATCACGCCAATAGATTTAAGCTCTTCCTTGTAGTCATTGATTCTACTACCATAAAACTGCTGATCAACCATTGGAATATCAACCAGCTCAGACCCATTTTGCAGTAGGCTTCCCCCAGACGTGGCACTGGTAAGAAGGAAGGACTGAGATGGAGGTCTGTAGCTCGTTGAGCCACCTAAACTCGTCCTTAACCAACTTCCCTCTTTTATGCATCTCAAAAATTTCCCTTCAACCAGATTTCTCCCATATCTGAGGTTTTGAATCCATTCTAATAATAGAAAAGTGTTTTCTTTCGTCAAAGGAGAAGAAGCAGCTGGAAAATGTTCATCAGGAGGACATATGTGGGGGATATCTGAAGCTCCAATATAATTTTTCATAAATGTCATGAGTTGTTTCTCCTCTGAATATGAACCAAGACTGGAGTATTCCTCATTCAGTTCAACATAATCTTTTTGTCTCCACGGGTTTGAACCGATCAATTTAACCCAATTACTACCTCTGGCAGGAACCAGTACCCCATTTCTTTGTGTAGAAACATAACCATACTTATCAACCAATGGCATCATTTTGCATAATTTATGAACTTCAGCGTCGGATAAATAGTGTTGAGACAAAGATTGATATAAGAAGTAAGCACAGTTGATGATGTGATTTCTACCAGCACTCTGCACCGAATCAAAGAGAAGATCTGCGTACTCAAAGGTACTCAAATCACTCAAACCAAATTTGAAAAGCCAATTCCTTACTGTCTCCCTCTTTGAAAATGACTGCAAAGCCTCTTGAGTAGATTCTGGCATAAGGTAACATTTTGGACAACATCGGAATTTGTTGTTCCAAACAATAAGCCAAGAGGTATGACGAGAATCTTTTGACAGACAGAGTTTCTTACCCCCTGTTGTTGCTTCGGTTATGCTCCAGAAAGACACAGATTCATATTCATTAATGTACTTCAAGAGAGGTATGTTCTTCATGTTCGTATTAGATAAGAAGCCCCAATATTCTGACAGAAAGAGAAGGATCTCTGTGTACAAATCATCTCGGACTCCCTTTACAAGATTAGAACTCTGAATACATTTGGCATACCATTCACTATCCATTCCTCCCACTTCCAAAAACTCCAGTATGTCATCATACTTAGACTTATCAAATGCTGAACTAATCGCTTTTTTTCCATGGGACGACAAATTATGCAAGCTCACGCCCTGCTTCTGTGCCTTCATCAAGATGGTCCAAAATGCAGGTAGAATTCTTCCAACCTCCCTAGGCTTGTAGAAAAATTTCTGGTCAGTGTTAGATTCCGAAGGAATAATATTCTCTTCCATCAGTTTCATTTTGATTGATTCCCTTAGAGTGTTTAACTTCGGATACGAGGAAGGATTGATAGGTATGAACTGAAACATACTTGAAAGAGTAGAAACTGGAGCTGCTTCAGATGATTTAATAAGAGAAATGAAGGCATTGGTAAAAGCTAAGGGAACAGAATCCAGAATCCCTTGGTTCCATTTGTTGTCCAGTAGAATAGTTTCCCTGGAAGATGCTAAAACAAAGTCTGCCTGGATAATAAAGGGAAAATTTGTGATCATCTCTGTCGGCAAAAATGCATAGATACCAGGAGAACTCATCCCTCTATTTAGACGCTGCGAGTAAGGAAATGCCAGAGTAATAACCCATTCCTCAACTTCCGTTCTTCTTTCCACTTTGTTTTCTTGTTTAACAGGAAATCTTTGCCTCCACATATAATAACTACACTCTCCTCCTTCAGTTGAAGTAGTGTTTTCCTCTGCTGAGAGATGAAGACTGTAAGATTCAGCACCAACATTCTTCCTAGAAACAAATTCAATCTCGCTTGAAATTGAGACTTCACATAGTGTATTGAGCTTGGGATCCTTGTTAGCTTCCCTAACTGAAAGCCTTTTGATTTTAGCAAGAAATAACAGCACTTCAGGATGTATGCTAGAGAGTTGTTGCTTCACTGGGTGAACTTTATCCGGCTTTAAAGGTAAAATGATGATTGTGGCGGGAAGAGACTTAGCGGACCCGTAAGTTTGTTGTATTTCAGCAACAGTGGGATGCTCCACCCATTGAGGCACTATGTACCCTACTCCGCAGTCTGGGCATGGGTGTTCACTGAACATTATCTGATATCCATTACTATAGATGTAAGGTTGAGCAGTGATCAGAAACACACTCTTAAAACCAATTCCTGCAAAAGAAACATATGATCGTCAAAGTAGAAGCAGCAAACAAATTTTCCAGGTAATTGTGGATGCCTCCCAAAGATATACCATAAAAAGGTCATTGTGGATGCCTCCCAGCATCCACATACACAATTAATTCACAAGGCCTTATGGCTCATGGTGTACTGTTACTTCCGCCAATATAGCTCAGCAACGACTCTTTGCTGGCTGATTATTTAAACATATTTTGCGCAGAACTAACATGATTTTGATCAATCTTGACACGAAAAAATTGACATTATCAAAACAATCTATAGAAAAAATACCTTTCTCTCCGATGTAACCGCATTGCCTATGGCCCTTTTTAGTAGAACGCCCCACACTACAGATAGAGTTGATATTTTTTGAGGAAAACCCCTTTTCATTGTTGAAAACTAAAAGAGTTGCAGGAGCACCAGTACCTGTAATATCAGTAGTGGTCATCACAAACTCTAATGAAGGTTTAACTCCTTCCAAGTACTCGTTATCTTCAGCATTCTGTAAAATGCAAATTAAATCAATCAACTGTCGAACCTTCATCGAAGGATTGAAAAAAAAGAAGGTAAAATCGAAAACAATTACCTGAATGATCTCCATGAGGAAATGAACATCTTTGGCATAAAGTTCAGCGGAGAGATTCTTGACTGCTTGATGAAGATCTTCAGTTAGCTGATTTGGTTCTTTAGCTCCTATCGAAAATTTCACTCTCCTTATCTCTTCTATGTGTTCTTTGGGTGTCATCGCCATTATTATCCTCCAAATTCACATACGTACTCAGAGAAAGAGCTAAGAGCACTCTGAGAAAGAGATATTAAAATCTTGAGAATCAACTTCACTGTAAAAAAACTTAGAAATGAAGGTAGAGATATCACCCTCAAGTTTATAAAAAAGTGGAGAAAAATGCTTTTCGATTTTCTCAAACATTATTGTACGGAAAAGGAATCGACTTTGGAGACTAAAAGAAAAAGAGAGGGAGAGCCAATGATATGACGGTTAGGTTTCCTTTGATAAAACACAACTGGGTCCACAGCTACCATCGCTCCCCCGGAAATTCGGAATCTGTCTATATAATCCCAAAACTATACCTAAATCTATACATCGTCTACGATCTAAACATTACGTCTAAGAATAATGAACTCTTTTAAATGGTAAGTCCCATACAAAAATCCAATTACATGCATGAATGATGTAAAACTTTGCTATATAAAATTTAGTGAGTAGGGGTGAAGTCAGCAGCATATGTGGTATAAAATTACTTCGTCACGTGTTTGCATCTAGATGTATAAATACGGGTGAGACGAATACAAGATGAACATTAAAGAGACTTACAGCCAGCCTAGGAATTTCCGTCTATCTTTTGGAACTGTGACACGTGGAAAGCACAAACTGAATATCAACGGCCAAACTTGAATGGCTAGTTGGATATTAAATGTGCACGCATAGCAGTTATATCGACACTCTGTTAGCTGTCGGGACAGGTGGCGAAATATTACTAGACGAAGAACAGAGAAGCAACGATAATCACGGTGAGAGATATTAACGAACGTTCCAGCAAAGTAAAGTTCCAGCGAAGATGAATTATCTTCCAAGAAAGCTTTAACCAAGAAGTCATCTGCGAAGACTATGTGAAGTGTTATGAGCAGTTATCCACTATCACAATTTTTCTATAAATACCAACGAAAACAATGTAAAGAGGGTTAAATTTTTGTTTAAGGCTTAGAGAGAGGGAACTTGTGAGAGAAATACAAAGGCTGAGAGTTTGTAATCTTTTACATATCATAGTGAAATTGCTCCCGCGCATGTAGGTTTTAACACCGAACCACATAAATTCCTTTGTGTTCTTATTATCCTTATGATTGTGTGAAAACAAACCTTAATCCTTGACCAAAATCATAGAGTGAGTGAACTCAGGTAAATATTCGGGTGTGTTGTAGGATTTCCTGCAACTACATTTTGGCGTTAGAAATAGGAAAATAAATAAAAAGCATTAAAGATTTACTTTACCATACTTGGTTCATAAGAAAAAATTTAGATCTATAGTCTTTGAAGCATTATTTAAAGGAAAGTAAGTTAGATCTCATCTGTTTTGTAAGAAAAATCTTAGATCTAAGTGTCTAAGAGCAAGTTTCTAGAAAAGTAGTAATCTAAGAAAATAAGGGTTACTAAAATATAGAGTTGAAGATTTGATTCATGTGTTCATTCTTTTAAAATTTTGAGTTTGCTTTTAGCACAATCTTTAAAACTTTGGATTTCACAAGAAAATATGGAATTACTTTCAAAATAATTTTGTTTAAAGGTTCTGAATCAATAAAGTTTTTATTTAAAGTGATGAGTCTTCAGGAAATTTACAGTTAAGGATGTTTTTGAAAAGATTTTTTTCATGTATGATTTTCTGTTTATGGTCAGTCTGCATCAGAATTTTATTTTCACCAAAAAAGTACTATTAACGGTTAAGTTGTTAGTAGTCAGGTCATTTCATTCGGTTTCTTTCTTGGACATGGTGAAGCAGTCATTGGGATAAGTTAAACATTTGATATTTCAAGTCAGGTGTCAGATCTAGGGTTTAAGAAGTTAGTTTTTGTCATAATCGTTAGGTCTAGATTCAATATCGTGAATCATAGGATTAACTTTTGAAGAGTTCCTTGTAGAGTACGACAAAGTCATTTATTTTATTTTGCAGGCTACTAAGGAAAAATGATGGTGTCGCAAGTGGTGGTGCCGAGAAAGAGCTTAAGAATCAATGTAAACTACAAGGTAGATTTAGTTAACGAGACGGTAGGAGGAGGAATACCTCACAACAAAGAAGACAGGAGGAGTCCAGGGCAAAGCACGCAAAATGTGGAAAACGAAGTGATAGAAGGAAGTGCATCTAATAAAAGTGACAAGTCTGTTGGTGAGGAAAAAATGACAGTGGAAGAGTTAAAGGCAAAGCTTGTTAAAATAAGAGAGGCGAAGAAGAAATTGTCCCAAGAACAAGAATTACTCAAACGGTAAAATCTGGAACTTGTAGAGGAAAATGAAAAAATTGCAGGAGAAACCACCAGAAAAATCAAGTTCGTCAGTATCAGATACGAATAAAGGAAAGGAAAAACAACATAAGAAGCGATGAGGGGATCATAGAGTAAGTCCAACGGTGCGCGAAGCAAGAAAGCGCCAAGAGGAGATGGATCAAGAAGGAGTTAAAGAGTATGCGAATCATGAAGTTTTGAAGGAGTTAAAGAGTATGCAAGCCATGATGCGCGGCTATCAGAATAATGGATAGGGGCAGCGACTGACAGACGTGATAGACTAGGCGAAACGATCTCCCTTCAGTGTTGAAATCTTGTACACGACCTTACCTCAGAAGTGCACAATGCCAACCTTTGGAAGCATCTTTGATGAAACGGGGAATGCAATACAACACAAGGTCTATCAGCGATCATTGTTGCAATGGGAGCATAAAGATGAAGTCATGTGCAAGTATTTTCCCGCAATCCTGACGGGTGAAGCATTGGCTTGGTTTGACCCCCTCCCTGAGTACTCTATCACGTCTTTTTACGAGCTCGAGAAGGTGTTTCTCGCAGCATACATGCACAACAACCTGTTGAGACCTGGAGTGGAAAAGCTGTTTAGCTTAAAGAGAAGACTTAGGTGAAAGTTTGTGAAGCCTTGTGAATAGATAGAGGACCCTGTGTAACGAAGTTATGGGACAAGAAACGGATACAAACTTGGTGCGAAGTTTCATTAATGCTTTATTTCCCACTTACCTTTTATACATGGATATATTTAAGCAGAAGAACAAGATGACCATGCAAGAGATTCGTGAATTCCAAGAAGAGTACATTGCGTTGGAAGAAATATAGAAGGAGGCAGCTTCACATCCAACAGTGACGAAAGAGTTCATCTTCCGAAACCCAACGAATGTACAACGAACGTAGTTGACGAAGTACCAATGATGGATTGTCGAGACATCTATCGAGATGATCAGCAGCGAGCACCTCAATAATTCATGTGACAAGGCAGAAACTGGGCGAATAATGATGTAGGAAGATTTCATAGACAATGAGAGCATCCTTCTCGGCGAGGAAGATTCAATAATCAAAAGTTTGGCGAAAGAAGACCAAATGCTTCGAAGTTTGAGGACATAAAGCTTCCCAAGTTGAGTGCTCCACTATCATCCATCATGCGATACATAGAAAAAAAATGAGTCTGAATGCATCCCGAGTCCACCAAACAAGAGGATGGAGCCTCCTTCTCCAGGTATAGCAATCAATTATGTGAATACCATCAAATTCATGGCTGCACAACTGAAAATAGCAGGAATGTACAAAGAATGGTGCTAATACTGATAGAACGAGTGAATTCTTGAGTGATGCACCAATGCAACCACAACAGTAGCCTTTGCAAGTAGAACCAAAGGCACCACGAGTGCATAAAATTGAGATTGATTGGGGATCAAATTACCTGCTATGTAATTCAATCATCCATTCGTCGAGGACGGTGGCGAATTTCTACAGCAACATAATAAGTAGGGTACACATGCGAGACAATAATGGCAAGGAGATCTTCAGTGTTGAAAAAGCACCGCCTCTAGAAAAATGGATGACACAACCGATTATATTCTCAGCATCAGATGCACCAGAGAATGGAAAATCACATATAGATCCTCCAGTGGTCACCTTGATGATAAGAAAATGGGAAGTAGACAAAGTGTTGGTGGACACTGGCAGTTCAGTGGATATCTTATTCTATAAAACTTTCAAGCGGATGTGTTTTCCAAATTCCGTGCATATTCCATCTACCTACAACATTTACGGATTCAATGGAGCGCCCTCGAATCTAAAAGAGGAATTCACCATGATCATACATCTTGGAAAGATGGGACAATCACTACCTTTTGCGTAGTTGATGCGGAATCGCCTTATAGCGCCATTGTCGGAAGACCATGGGTTCATGGGATCAAGGGAATATCATCGATATTTTATCAATGCTTGCGCTTTCTAACACCTGATTGGATATATAAAGTTAAAGGGGATCCATCCGAAGCAAGATTCTGTAACGAAGTGGATGTTCGCCAGTATGAAGAACGTGCAGATAAGATCCAGGAAAAGAATAAGCAAGTCAAAAAAGGTAAGAAAGATCAGGAGATGCAAATATGTGGAGAAACTTTAACAAATAGAAGTGATATACCGAGCAAAGTTCTGTTCAAGAGGAATTCGCAGGCATATCAACTACAGCGCCCAGTCCACCTCGGAGAACAAACGATTTTCGTAATTATGAGTCTTGATTGGGGCATAAAAGACGGAATCGAAGAAAAATCAAAGGGAATCAAAGATATTACGAAGATGAACATACAAGAAGGAGAAAAGTTGAAAAAACCATCGCAGGAGTACATAAATGTATTCGCATGGTAAACAGAAGACATGTCAAGTGTTGTCTCAGTAGCAAAGAAATTTAAACAGGAAATTCGGAAAATTACAATGATCAATCACAAAGAATGAGAGGTTGAATTCAAGAATTTAACTTCGGATTTCATATTATCAAAAGTAGAAAACTTGGAAGAGAACAACGAGAAAATTCAGAAGCGGGAATATGCACCTGGCGAGATGGTTTTGCGAAAAGTGCCACCATACCGAAAAGGATTCGGAGGAGGGACAAAGTCATCATGGGAAGGACCACACTTTATAAGGCGAATTGAAGAAAGTGGATCATATGAGATGATAGATCATGAAGGGACGAAATTGGATTATCAATGGAATCCCAAAAACATCAAAAAAATATCAACAATGAAGCCAAAGTGGCAGGCGAGAGCTCTCGTGGAAGGTATGATTCTAACTTAAACCCTGCACTACAGGCTAGAACCCCATGAATATAATCAAAAAGCCGCCTACGAGGCGAGGGTAGTCAATACATAAGACCTATTATACGCCCAAGAGGCAAGAGACAAAGTATAAGACCTATGACATATTATGTGGAGAGGTTCTACGATCTTTCGCCTAAAAAGGTAAGAGGCAAATTATAAGACCTACAGGGGGGTTAAGACCTCATTAGGAGGCTGATGAAACCTATCCGCCTAATGGCAAGAGGCAATTAAGATCTAAAATTTGTTGAATATCGTCGGGTTGTGGTTCGCCGCCTATCGTCGTATCATAATCTGGTGAAAGACATTCGACATGAGGTATATATCATGCAAGAGGCATCGTGGTGTACCGGTTGAGGCATGGGTTCTCTACACGTTTGAAGCATGATCGACCATTTTCATATGGCCAAGTCCTTGATAGTTTATGCCTGGTCCCCAAGAAACCCTTCTTAGGGTGTGGCCCTGTACCCTAGGCCAAATCGGCAATAAAATAAGGGGTTCACGAAAACAAACTGGTTGTTGCATAACGGGATGAAAGGATCTAGGTACACCTACCAGAAGTAAACTTCCTTGAACGGGAAGCCGGGGAAACATAAAGGGATGGCACCTTTCGATAGGGAGCTGAAGTAGCCAGATAAGGCGAGATTTGAGAGACTATTGCTCACGAAAGTATTTAGGCTCGCTTACTTCGCCGACGAAGTAAATGGCCTTTGAAAATGCACCGCTTCATATTAAGAAATAAAGCAAAGTCAAAGAAGACAAAACTGAACTAAGACAATACTGATAATTGCGAGAAAAGAAAATCAGCGAATATAAGCGAAGACAAAATTGAGGCAAACAAATAAATTTAACTAATCCAATTTTATTTCCATTAAGAAGGTAAAAATGATAATATATTTTCATCTCGAGAGCATCGTTATTTACAGATGCGGCAAAAAGAAGCAAGGGAAGATACACAAAAAAAGCAGACACGGACCGAAATAGATAAGTATTCACAAAGTAAGTTCAAGCTTCGTCATTTAAGCATAAGTGGTTGTGTTCTTGCCAATATCAGTAGGAGTATTGGCGTCATCCTTCAAAGGAGGTTCTCCTTGTTGATCACAACCATCCCCTTCGGGAGCGGATTCGTCTTCCTATGCGTCAACTTCATCTTCTTCTTCGTCTTCACCATTACCTTCGTCATCTCCCACGTCATCAGATTTCACTTCGAGAAAAGATATCTTAAACTACGGAAGATGGTATTGCTCAATAATCTGATCAGGGAAACCTTAACACATGGTGTTCATAGATTGTTGATAGTTTTTCCTCATCTGTTTATCAGAGGCTTTGGTTTTCGCCTGAAGTTCACTAAATTCTTTACCAAGCTTCTTCGGATCCTTAGCTTTCTCCTCCTTGTAAGCTTTAGATTTCGCTAGTTCTTGACGAAGGTGCTCCAACTCTTCGTTAGCATTTTCATCTAATCCTGCGAAAACAACATGGGGAGAGTTAGTTGAAAAACTTATATGACTTATAAGTGACAAACACAAAGACAATTTACTGTGACGACCTTCATTGCATAATTCTAAAACACTAGGTTGAGCTTCGTAGATGGGATCCAGGGGTTTGACAGAGGACTTCTGAGTTGCTGCTCTATCACGCGAATAAATCTTGTTTTTCCCCTTCAAGTGACTTAAGAGATCATTGTTAGCCCAAAGCAGTTGTTGGTTAGACTTAATAACATCGGAAGTCTCAATTTTAGCTTGACGAAGATCAGCCTTCGTTTACTCAAGACTCGCTCGTGGTGAACGAAGTGCGAGCTTATATCCTTGTAAATTTATCTCGGTAGTTCGTAGCTTCACGGAAACTGAGTCATCCACTGCTGATGTTTTGTTCTTCTCATTTCGCAAGACTCGAATCTCTTTCTCCAAGCTATTAATCATGGTTTGGCATTGTTGGCTCTCGTCCTTATGAAAAGTTAATTCTCTTTGAAGCTCAAATTGGCTATGAGTAAGATCCTTTGAGCTTCGAGAGTAAGGTTCAGCTCATTAGTATTCTGCAGATGACGAGTCAAACGATTTATGTTTCCGTTATAATCTTCAGTCTTCGCTGCCAACTCTTTAGTCAAATGATCTATGCGTTGATTATACTCTTTATGCTTCACGGAGAAGGTCTCGCATTCCAATTCTCGTTGATCGATAGTTTTTTGACGAGTCCGACAACGATCTTTAAGGCGGAATAGACCTAAGTATTAACTAATAAAAGCAAAAAAGATAAAAGACACTGACGAAAAGGACTACGAAGATTACCAATAAGTTCATATACCCTGCGCCTCAAGGAATTTGTTATTCCAACCTCCTCTTCCAGATTCGCCTCCAGCAAAAACTTATCTTTTTTCAGTTGGATATTTTCTTCGTCCAGCCTCAGTCGATCTTTTTCGATTCGACGAAACTTCTCCAGTTGCACCAGACGAAGATTATAATCTTATGAAAACAGGTAAAAGATTAGCAAGAGACGGTGAAACCTTATGAGTAACAGAGAAGGAATTCTACTAACCAGCGTCATCATCCAAGTATGATCGGGGTCACTCAGAGCCAAGGATGTCTCCACCTTCGTATTAGTATCCAAGGAAGCAAAGGAATTTGAACACAGTTGCATCATAGCATCACTAATTGGATCAAGAATATTTACTGGTTCACCTTCCTTGACAACCTGAAAAATTTGAACCCACAAGTTCATATGGTAAGCACGACTCTCGTCAAAGGTGGGTTTCTTGGGTTCATCAGTTCTCTTCTTCCTCTTCCCATCATCTTTATCCATCAAGATCTCAAGGACCTTGGGATCCTTAATAGTTTCAGTAACGGGTTCTTAAAAAAGAATCCGTTTGGGAGAAGTTCGGATGGCAGACTGCAGTGGGACATCTTCAGAAACCACCTTATCAGCTTCCTTTGTAGAAGAGACATCTACTTTAACAACAGGTTATGTTTGTGCAGACGCCTCTGGTGCCTGCTGCTCGAACATTAGAGTATGAACTTTAAGGGATTGTACACCCTTAATTATTCGACGGATCTTTTTTTTTTTGTGAACACTCTTTATCATCGCTCGCATTTGCCTTCGCCAAAAAGGTTCGCCAGCGTCAGTTAAAGAACAGGGGCAATAAGGGAAGGAGCAAAGATAAAGAAAAATGTTCTTTACCTTCCTAGTATCCGAAGGCGCACGCTTGCGAGAACGAGATTTCAATTCAGAGCAGGCGAAAATGAGCTGTGAAATTTATAAACGCTTAAAGCCTGCGAAGGAAAAAGTAAAATAGTGAAAAAGGAAAGAAAAACTACCTCGGGCGTACTCTCAGTCCAGTTAAAGGCCGATGGTGCGAACTTTTCAAATCTCTTAGGATCTCTATAGGATCCTGACGATGAGAAAGGTCATCATTCTGTCCCCAAAGCTACGGACCTTCAAGAATTACAAGAGTTTTAATCCAGATCTCGTCATTGGAAAAGCGAATGAGTTGATTACCTTTATACTCCTTCGGATCAAGGTCGTGAACCAGGAGCTTTTGGTCTTTAGCAATACCAGTGGTCAGTTAAAACGAACACCCCATCTCTCCTTGCGTTTAAGAAGTTTTGGAGAATAGTTCGCAATAAATTTGGTGGAGGTATAATCAGAGGCTTCGAAGGGAAGCGAAGAACAAGAAAGAGTAGAACGCTTTTGTGAGCGAAATACGAATTCGTTCAGTAGGTGAATCGCATTTCGCAAAGCTGAAACACACCGCGTTGTGTTTCTAAGCGAGATAGAACTTCGTAAAAAATGGGGATTTCAGGATTGTACAGAGGAATGGGTAGACCAGCTTTCAATTGTCCTATAATGACGACAATCATGTTCCCATTCAAAGTTTCACTTTCAATCCATGTTAGGTCCAAGCTTGTATTATTTTCAGATCCCATGAGAACAATGAGTTTAATGCCTAACTGTTGAAGGTCGGCGGTGAAGTCAGGGATCTTCTTCATGGTTGTTTTCTTTAGTGGAAAAATCCTGAGAAACCAAAACGCATAAAATCAGTCAAAAGTCACAATAATAAAGATAAACAAACAAACAAAAAAAAGAAAAAAAGTTTGATCATATCATGATCATCAAGATGATTAACATCAGAAAACTAACTTTTGAGCCTTGCTTGGAGAAGCACTTCGTTTTGGAGACATGATGATGTTCGTAAAAGAAGTGAAAGAGACAAACAAAGAATGTTGGATAAGAGAAATTAATAAAGGAATATCAGTAAAGATTTGTATGGGCAGAATTACGGAAGAAGTTAAGAAAGAGAATAAAATTTAATGAGAAAAGGAAGCGTCCAAAGAGAAGGTATTTATATCCTAGGTTATCGGCGGAAGAGGTAGTAGGTCGAAAAGAAAATAAACTTGAAGACGTGTCGGTCATAACGAGGACGTACAAATAGTTTCGCATGAATTTCGGAGGCGTGGAATCGGTTAAAAAACTTTTCAAATTATCTTCCCATTCTACCCTTGTTCGGATGACAAGAGAAGGGGCGAAATGTGGGGGGATAAAATCACTTCGCCACGTGTTCGCATCTAGAGGCACAAATATGGGTGAAATGAATACAAGATGAACATTGAAGGGAATTTCAGCCAGCCTAGGGATTTCCGTCTATCTTCTGGAATTGTGACACGTGAAAAGCACAAACTAAAGATCAACGACAAAGCTCGAATGGGTAGTTGAGCATTAAATGCACGCGCAGAGCAGTCATATCGATAGTCTGTTAGTTGTTGGGACAGGTGGCGAAATATTATTGGACGAAGAACAAAGAAGCAGCGATAATCACGACGAGAGATATCAGCGAACGTTCCAGCGAAGATGAGTTCTCATCCAAGAAAGCTTTAACAAAGAAGTCATACGCGAAGACTATAGCAAAGCGTTATGAGTTGTCATCCGCTATTACAAATTGTTAATAAATACCAACGAAAACAATATAAAGAGGGTTGAACTTTTGTGTAAAGTTTAGAGAAAGGGAACTTGTGAGAGAAATACAAAGGCTGAGAGTTTGTAATATTCTCTATATCATAGTAAAATTGCTCCCATGGATGTAGGTTTTAATACCGAACCACGTAAATTCATTTGTGTTCTTATTATCCTTATGATTGTGTGAAAACAAACCTTAATCCTTGACCAAAATCATAGAGTGAGTGAACTCAGGTAAATATTCAGGTGTGTTGTAGGATTTCCTACAACTACACAGGGTTTGGAGGCGGAGCTAACCTATGACAAGGAACGGAAGTGGTCTACCATGTTGGGTTGGATCCCAACCCTATTTGTTTTGATTATATATGAGGCTCCAAAACTCTATTTTGCCATCTTGTCTAAAAGAAATCCGCCTCTTCATAGTTAGATTTATAGTTATGCCCCTGTTAGTGAGGACGAATCATTTTGGATATAATCCAGTTGGGTCGAAGACATATAGTCGGGATCACAAATGAACCACGCACAAGAGAAGGTAGATACACCACGAAATATCTGAAACACTTGGGATTTTTTTATAACTAAAAAATAGTAGAGAAAACAGAGCGAAATTAAAAAAATTAGAACAGTGGTGGAACTAGAATAGTCATGCGGGAGGGATCGGCTTAAGCCTAAAATTTAAACATGTTTTTCATCTCAACTTAGAATATATAGTGGAAAGGGAATTTTAGGCTTAAACCCAAAAAATTATATTTCTTATTCACAAACCCAAAATATTTTCTAATTTTTGTGAGACCCATAATTATTTGAAATTATAAAAAAAAGGAACAAGACACAAATACCCTTAATATCTTCTAGTTGTATAACATAAAAAATAAGGATTTTCTCTCTCATCAATAAAGTGTTTGGATAACTCCTTATGCGTTCTATTTTTCAAGGGTATAATGATAGGATTTTTGAAAACCTATTTATAATAACCGCAATCGCATGACGTCTAACTAGTAGACATCGGCAAATATGGATCGAACCCACAGGGAGCGGGAAAATACTACAATTAATATCTCTAATAAACTAACTAGAAATTATGTTTTGGGGATTTTTAGAAATAAGAATGAAACAATAAAATTAAACTAAACTAATAAAGTAAATCAAATGGAGAGAGTCGGTAACCAGGGTTTTTCGTATCCACCACTATTTATATTTTATTAATGAAGAGAAACATAACTCCTTAATTTATTATTCGTTCTATCAACATCATCTAATATATGTATTGGAGTCGCAAATAGTGCATGGCGCATCAAAAGCTCTAAGTCTCAACATACACCATCAAATTGCGTTAGCGAGAAAATTTTATGAAACTAATTATATATTCACAAATAATAACTGGTTATTCTAAGCATACCCCATGAGAAGATTTAACCCAAGCATGGAATATCAAATAAGTAGATCAATATATTTACGATCCTACTAATTATACGCAAAGGTTACTGTATTTTACAAAACCAGTGAAGCAACAACTAATTTTATCATTAAATCAATAAATCAAAATCAGGAATTAATTTATGCAAATCATAATAGTCTTTTGCTTAATAAATGAATTCAAATAGCATATTACTCAAAGTGGTTTCAAACATAAAACCCTAGCTACAAATCAATTAGCAAGACATGGTTATAGGTTTCTCAAAAATCATAAAAAAAAAATTAAGAAAAATAGAGAAAAAAAAGATTAAACCAAAATTAAACAACGATATCCTCTCTGTCATTTTTTTATGTCTCGTTTTCTGGACTAGCCAACACCTCTTCACATCCGTCCCCCTTCAATCAGTTCTTCTCTTCTCCAACCCCTTTCTCTCCGTCTCCCTCTCACCAGCCTAACAGCCGCCACCCAAAACCCCCAAAAAAAACCACCTCCAGCCAATTTCTTTTATGTGGCCACAAATCACTTGCCACGTCCCCACCTTAATTAATGATCAGCCAAATTCCAATCACGTGAACTAAAATATAAAAGTCCATTGACTTTTCTTTTTGTCTGCTCAAGCCTGACTTGTTTACCGTGCCAACACTAACCATGCCCCACTCTGCCTATTTATCTTCTATTCTCACTGACGACTCACTGCCTTTCACTCGATCAACTAAAACAACCCATCTTAGGTTTTACCAACTTGTTTTTAAAACAATCTTAAAAGTTGGACTCACGGTCCAAAAGAAGAGTCTAACAATAGTAACGAATTATCATCTAGAAACCAATCATATTAGCCCATTCACTAAGCATCCTCATTCTCATGTTAAGCAATTAGCAGCACCATTAAGGTAGGACAATGATGTTACCAAACAACTTGTTTTAACACGTGACTTTGGATTTTGAGTGTATCACTTTCGCAGGCTTCCGAGCACGAACCAGCCAATTCTCTTATTTTGTCAATTTATTTGTAACATCGGGTTTCGGGTTTTACGTATGCTAACTATAAAAATAATTAAAAATATATTATTGATACAAATTCAAGTACTAAAAAATATAAATTAGATGGTAAAATTATATAAATTAAGCCCGCATCATATAATTGGCAAGCAAACTAGAATATAACGTATCTAAAAATCCATGCCTTGGAATTTTACTAATTTTATCTCGTTGGAAAGATTTTAAAGAGATTTACACAACTAGTACAAACAACAATATAAAATTTAAATTTTTTACGAAAAAAACCCGGAGGTGTTTTTACTTTTAAGCACAAATTTTGAAAATTAGATACATAATCATTATGCAACCACCACAAAGGATGCATAACACATTATGCAGTCATATTTTGGTTTATGCATCCACTAATTTGTCTTTAGGACCACTAAAACGATGTATATACCTTAAAATATCATTCCAACAAAAAAAAATATGCATAAAAAATTATGGAGCCACCACAAAGGATGCATAACAGTTTATGCAGTCATATTTTGGTTCATGCATCCACTAATTTGGCTATGCAACCACTAAAACGATGTATATGCCTCAAAAATAACATTCCAACAAAAAAGGATGTATAACGCGTTTGCAGTCAGTTTTCTTGATTGGATAACAGGTTATGCAGCCATTTTTGGGTTGATTTCAGTGCTAACAAATAAAGTTGATGCATAATGCGTTATGCAACAATTTTCTCGGGTGCATAACAAATTATACATTCATTTTCTCGTATGCGTAATAGATTATGCATCAATTTTTTTATTTGACTGCTAACAAAAAATTGCATAATATGTTATGCAGTTATTTTTTCGACGTCTGCATAACCTGTTATGCAAACATTTTTTGGTTGAATTCAGTTTAAAAAAAAAAGTTGATGCATAATACGTTATGCAACCATTTTCTCGGATGCATAACAGGTTATGCAGACATTTGTATAGCTGCATAGCATATTATATGCAACCACTATAAAAGAACAAACTTACGAAAATCTTTCAATTTCAAACAAAAATAAGCCATGTTACCATGTAAATGTAGTTTGAATACCATTTAGAACACTGGTTTATCACTTATAAGTTTATGGAAATATATGAATCTTGTAAATGAGATGGGTGAAGAGTTTCAAAACCAAAAATAAAGTTATCAAGGCTTTTGTTTGGCATGAGCTGGTAAATGAGTAGCTTCTCTTCATATCTAATGCAAAAACCAAGGCGCCTAACGAGATTCATGTGTTGGAGCTTAGCCACTAATAAGACCTCATTCTTTTACTTTTCTGCACCTTGTCCAAAGTTACTAGATAACCTTTTTAATGTTATTTCTTGTCCATCCGGTAGTGTACCCTGTGTAGACATTAACAGCTATGCCATTAGACAATAATATTTTGTTATAAAGTAATTTACAGTTTTTGGTATGACATCCACCTTTTAAAGATAATTGCATAACCTGTTATGCACCCTTTCATTTTGTTACATAACTTGTTATGCAACTACTCAAATATTCATAACTGGTTATGCGCTCTTTAAAGATGGTTTCATAACAAGTTATGCACCTTTTCAGTATATGATGTGATTTTATATAGTGGTAAAAAGAGGTTCGATTCTCGAACTTGTGAAGGTAATGATTTTAGAAAATATTGGACTTAATCTAATTAAATAAAAATCAGGAAAATAAACTAGAGATGATTTTTAGAAAATATGGGAAAACCCAGGAATCAGGAATCAGTTATTTCTAACAATTTATGTGATTAATCG
>JAJJMC010006198.1:1155664-1231893 GCA_023531435.1 Papaver californicum | reverse complement strand
ATAACACTTGTCCTTGGGTGCCTTTATCACTTTTTGAGCCAATTTTTTCACAAATCTTTATTCTTCTAATGTACCTACAAAAGCATAAAAACACGTAATATTTGTAAAATATAATACTAACTTAATAGAAACTAAGGTACAATTTAGACACTAAAATGTGTCTATCAGTATACTGCATAACTTGTTATGCAGCTACTTTAATCCGCATAACATGTTATGCACTCTTTAATGAGTAAAAACAGCTTCATATTTATCTGCGATAACAAATTTTCTAACTTGAAATTGAAGATGTTGAATACACATACAAACAAAAGCAATAATGTGAACACAGACATTTTCAACATTTCACTAGAATATAAATAAGCTTTTAGAAGCCAACAAACCTTTTTCCAGTCTTTCCCATACTTTCGATATGCTTCATGAAAGTGTTTAAGTTCTTCATTGCTCTACTAGGATCCTAACATGTCAACTAGCTTCCACTTATGCATAGCAACAATATTTCATCATTAAGTATCTAGATAACAAAAACAATATGAACTTCACTCTGAACGACAAAGTATTCAGTTCAGATTTTTAAAATGCCTTGTCATAAGCTCTAGATTATAGGAAAACAAGGTTTCATAAGCTACTCTAGTTAGAAAATTATGAATGCGATTTTTTTTGGTAGAACGGAAAAGTCATTATCTATAAGTGATATATAATAATTTGAAGCTTCCACCTTGCTATCAGATAGCCTAACAAGATATATATACCTATGGCTACAAGCAAAGTAATGTATATGTTGTACAATATATGGTCATCGGTGACAAAGGATTTCAAATTTTCCGTTAATTTAGTCATTGATGTTCATTTTTAGATGCACAATAATTGGTAGATAGTATACAAGACTCTGTATTAGAATCGATGAAATTAGCTAAGCCATCAAAATACTTGGATAGGTAGTTGAAAATTATTTCTTGACATTGTTGCCAAGGAATTGACCCATGCGAGCTTCCCATCGACCATACTTATGTAATGTAACTCCTCTATATTTCGAACTTTCTCTTGGGAAACCAGTACTCTGTCAAATTCTTCATCTAAGGCAAATCAAACACATACAAACAACAACAATCAATCAATCCAAACCCATATTTTAACAGCATCCAGTAAACGAAATCTAAAATTTAAAAAGCTTAGCTAAGATTAAGATCTTTTTTTATCCAAACGCATGAACAATATATAATTACAAAATCAACACGAACCTATAATGTATGCTATCCACATTGCTCTACATATACTCCCAAAAAGAATCATGAAAGATAGACACCGAAAGATCTATTCTAACAACAATTCCAATATAAATGAATCCTCTTTAAGATATAATTTCGGGCTAATTGATGTTTGGTACTCAGGTTTTGACCAGGTTTAGTATTTGGTTTAATATTTGTCCAACATTAGGGCTTGGTACCTGGACTGACGGTTGACCCCAGTTGACAAAGTTAAATACTGACTTTTGTTTAATAAATTATTAAAAAAATTAAATATTAATATATTTATCATTGTACCCTTCACTTTCCTAACATTTACATAATAACCTAAAATTATGTTTCCACCCCAACTTCATGTTATATCTAATTAATCAAGAGAGAAAAATCATTTTCTTTTTTCTTTGCTTCCTTTTTTCTTATTCGCCTCCTCTTATCTCTGTTTTTCTTTTGTCTGTAAATCAAAAGATGAAACTGATGGTTTGAGATCAAGTGAAAGGGGGAAAGGTAAAAGAAGTGTTGATAGTGGTGGTGTTTATATTGATTAAGCAAAAGAAGATGTAAAAATACTAAATTGAAGAAGAAAGTAGTTATGGTTTTCTGTGTTGAAGATTGAAGATGAAATTGATTATTCAAAGATAGATTTTAGAAGAAGATGAAGATTTTTATGCTAATAGAAGGGTTAATTACGGTGAATAAGAAGAATTGAGTGAAATTGAGAAGTTAAGGTTTCTGAGATGGATTTGAAGGATCGATTAATGATGGATAAGTAAAATATGAACGGTGCGTTTGATTGAGTTAAGAGTGTAAATGGATATTTTGAATTCGAATTAAAGAGAATAAGATTAGAGAATTTAATTAGGGTTTTGTTTTTATTAGTCGTTGGGAAGATGGGTTCTTAAGTTCTTGTTGCAGTTAGTCGAGGGGAAGAACAAGGAAGAACATAAAAATGGGTATGAATCGTATGATTCAGATTTGGGTTGAATAGAAATAACAGTGAAGATGGATTTAGGGATGAGTTGTTGCTAGAGAAGATAGTGGTCGTGAAGCAAATAAGAATGAATCTGTAAGATTGATGATGGGTTTCAGATTTCGAAGTTGCTGAGATAAGATGGTGTTGTTAATTGGTGATTGATAAAGGGTTTAAAGGTTGAGTTGTTTCAATGGAAGACTATGATGTTGTTGATGGTATTGTTTATGATTGTGTGAATGAATGAATTTGCAGGGAAGGAGCTGTAAATGGCCTGAAATTGTCCGGGAACCATCCAGAAACAGGGGAGGCTCTGTCAGATTTTCTATCTAGCGAGTCGACTCACTGAGCTGATTCAAATCAGACCAATCAGACTGAAAGATGTTATTATAACCTTCGGATCCAAGACCCACTTCAGGGGTACACTTGTAAACTCGGTATTTTATATTATTTCTACTTTATAAAACTAATTAAATTCTAGTCATAAACAGTCAACTACGGTCAACTGTTAGTACCAAGCCTAACGTTGGACAAATGTTAGACCAAATACTAAACCTGGTCAAACTTGAGTACTAAACATCAATTAACCCTATAATTTCACATGTTTTCACCAACATTTGAATATCCACTCAATTGAACTCTTTAAAGGTATATAAATTCATATGTCAATTCGATATATTTCCTTTTCTTTATCCTAGCAAGTCCTCATTTGAATCTATAGAGTGTCGTTCTTGGCACTCAATCCAACAAATAATCTAACCAAAACAAAACAAAACTAATTTTACAAAACAAAAAAGCTTATCAAAAATCCCATAAATAACATTATTTCCACCAGGTGCTTGTCCAGATTATTCTACAGTTTCAATTGGTACTAATGTTGTTGATAGTTGTCCAGACAAAATGGAAGAAGCTTCTTGATTTCATCTGTAACCACACAAAGACAAAAAGAACTAAAACCATTAGAAACTGTAAACATGATAATCCAATTAACTTAACATATTCACAGAATATAGAGAATGCTAATAAATTACTAAGAAATTTGATGTAAAAGACTTCGATAAACACAAATCTAAAACCTAAAAACGAAAAATCAAAGACGAACTAAACAAAAAAGAAAAAAATTAACAAGAACCAAGAGTTAAAATCGGTGAAAACCTAGAAAATCAGGTGCCCCGTCGAAAGTAAATCTGAACTTTCTCTTTCTGCTTCCCTTTCTGTTCCTCTCTCTCTGTTTGTGTCAGTGAACAAGAGGGTATATTGGCCACTAACGTAAAATAAAAATCACGAAAAAATATAATTAAAAAAAGGCTTATTAATAAGAAAAGTGAAAAATATGGGTGCAACAGTGAAGTTTTTTGGACGTGGGTTTGTGGATGAAAAAAACTGAAAAAATGGGTCTGACAGTAGATTCCACAAGTAACAAGCTAGCTGGGCTTGCCATCTTTTTACAGGGGGCTTAAACCTGTAATTTTAGCCATGTTTTATAACTCAACATATAATATATGACAGGAAAAAAATAAAAATGTTTAGGACTTTTTTGGGGATAAAGTCGGGGTCAGTCAGGTCCTATTAGGCCGGTTCCTATGAAAATGGGCTTTTTTTTGTGCCACATGGACGGGAAAATATGTTTCACCACTATGGTAAACCTGGCAAACTTTAATAAAGTAATATAGTAAGTTGTATTCAGTGGAATCCTAATTAATAAAAATACGGCTTCAGATCATCTACCTTAAAAAAGAAAAACGCTAGTCCCCTTGTTCCTACCTATCAGGGAGAAACACGCGTACTTGAGATAGTAATAACCGATTTCCTTTAACTCTATTAAACTTAAAAAAAATTATACAAATATTAACATTTATGAAATCCTGATTTAATTATATATCCATATCTATTAAATCAAATTTTAAAAAAACTCTCATCTATAATTTGTGAAATCCTTTGCCAATGCTCATAATTAACTTGGGTTTTATGATTACAACTCAAACTAATGAAAAATTTGTGATGAAGGGTTTAATGGGAATTTTGGGTTTTGACATGGTCTTCTTTAGTGCCAATGTATAAAACTGATATTGATTATGAGTCGTCTAGTTATGGAGGAATTTTAGTTTGATTATTGGTTTAATGGGGAGATTAAATTAAGTTATTTTGGTTGGGTTGGTGTTGGAAATACCTTTATTTTTTGAAATAGATAATCAATCATAAACGAAGATGTTGTCTTGATATTAGGTTGTTTTCTTGATGATGATCTTGCTTTTTTTGATGATTTGGTATTGAAAGAAGAAAATAATCTTTTGTCAGAGTTTGATTATGATCTTAGCAGATCCCTTTGTAAAATTCCCCATATCTCTACTTTGTTAATTGTGTCTTTGGGTTCCTCAATTAAATTTGTTAACTCTAACCTAGATTTTATGAATTTCAAAATATAAAGAATAATCACAGTATATGTTTTTTATTTTATTTTTGAAGTATTTTATTTTTGTTTAGTATTGATGTTGGTGACTAGTTTTTAACGGTGTGAAAATGGCATAAATGCCAAATAGTAAAAAAGTACATGTGTTATTATCTGAAAGGTTGGGATAAGGAGACAGACGTTTTTTCGAGACGGAGAATCTTAAGCCGAAAAAAACTTATTTGTGTGTGTATGGTGAGGTATATATTTATATAATTTTAAGTATGGAAAATTTGATGTTTGGTCCAAAGGCCAAATAAGAACTTAATCTAGGGTAGAGCGGAAGAAAGTATTTAACCATAGGTCCAAAAACTATTTAACACATGAAAATGACCTACCTACCCATCAACCAAACGTGTTAAAATAGAATCACATTCTCCCCCCGCTTTTAGTTTTTTCTCTCTCTTCCTATTTTTTTTCTTCCTCTCGCTCTGTTTTTTTCTCTTCATCTTTCTTCTACGGTCCAGTCATCAGGACATACAAACAATCAAAATCATGATTCAATGATAATATTACCCGGATAGAGCATACAAATCATCAAAAGCTAGATCTACAATGACAAAAAATTATGTAAAATCATCAAATACACAATAGATGACTTAAATGTTGTAATTTGAGCAGTTGGAGAAGAAATCTAGATCTACATATGCCAAAATATAGTACCAAAAAGTATGAAAAAGCAGTACGTATATGGTGCACAAAAAAACCTATGATCCAACAATAGATACTGATATGTAATGAGTGAAAACCTATGATCGAATAGTAGATATTGATATATGCCCATAAAAAAAACATATGATCCAACAATATATACTGATATGTACTGGGTGAAAACTATGATACTATAGTAGATATTGATACGTACCCCATCCCTAGAAAAACCTATGATACCACAGTAGATATTGGTATGTACCCATCTCAAATAAAACCTATGATCAAACAGTAGATACTGATATGTACTAAGTGAAAACCTATGATCTAACAATAGATATTGATATGTATACCAATCCAAGAAAAATAAAATAAAAAATAAAACTATGATCCAACAGTGGATATTGATATGTACTAATTCCAAAAAAAATAAAATATGGTCCAACAATAGATATTGATATGTACACATCTCAATAAAACATGCAGTATGTTTTTGATACTATGATCCAACAATAGATATCGATATATACTGAAAAACATAGTATATGCTTGAATGCATGTCCCAATAAACATGCAGTGTGTATTCAATACAAAAAAATATGTATTGTTGGATCATAGGAAAAATAAAAAAAATATATTTTTGCAAAATAAATAAATTTAGAAACAACTTATTTTATGTACAAAAAAATATGTATTGTTGGATCATACTACAATTCTTATTATCTTCAGTGCAAAAAAAATATGTACTCTTGGATCATAGTTTTTTTTTTTATGAATCCATATTTTCTTCTTGTTCACTAATCCTGATGTGTTCTCGAATCTTCTTTTTCTCCTTATTTTCACCATCACTTTCAAACTCTTAATTTTCATCCTCTTCTTTTCCCACCATCTCTTCTGCTTCTAATTAAAACATAATTTTTAAAATGTAAATTGACTTAAATCAAAATCTTAATCTTGATTTCTTCTCGATTTTGAGATCAAAACCTAGTTTTCAAAAACAAGAGGAGTCAACAAGAATTTTCTTTTGTTATATATGTCTTCGGTTTATTGTTTAATTTAGAATGAATTTTTTTCGGTTAAATATTGGTAAGAATGAGGGACAATTTATACATTTAAACAAAGGGGTACTTTAACTTTGGATGCTAGCTTTGTGACCAATGTTGTATTTGGGTCTTAAAAGGTTCAATACTAGAGCTTGGGTCCCAGAACCTTAGTAGACCTTATTGACTTTTATCAAGATATTATTTTTTTAATTAAATTTTATTTAGCTGAAACCGTCAGTACTGTTAGCATGCGTTACTCAAAAAAAAAATTAGTGAGTATTAAAACTAGTTCAAAATCGAATCGAGACACTGAAGAATATACATAGAGATACATAAGAGGTCAAAAACACCTAATTCAGCAAGAAGAAAAGTAATTTGAAATCATACTTTTCTGTTATACATTTTACAATTACCCACAGTTCACAAACTCAAATTTAGTTAGGTTGAACCCACATAATCAATGCATGAAAATTGAAACACTAAATTTCGGATCAACCAACAACAACTTTTGTTGCAACAACTCCTTTTTCATCAATCGCCAACCTAATCAATCAATCCAAAAAAAATCCCCCAAATCAATTTAGGACACTTAAATTTAACCAACAAATAAAATAAATTAAAAACCTGTTTATCAATCAAACCTTATCTTGAGGCATATCAAACCCCTAATGGACTAAAATTATTCAATCGACCATTGGGAATAATAATTAACTGGAACTTTCTCTGATAAATCATCAAACATGAAGATTGTATACAAGGAAATCAATTGACGGCATTAGAAATTATTAGAACGAGAGAAAAATATATTATGTTTCCGAATCAAAGAACCAATTTCCTTTGTTCTTGCGAATGAAAGTGCACAATTCAGGACATTTTAAGTTGGGTGATTAGAAAATACATATTATACTTTTTGTATTAGCACCAAATTGAAGGTGATAGTGTGATAGACAAATAATATAGGGGAATGTGTTGCTGGTGGTAGTGGTCATGAGAGAAGAGGAGATTTTGTTGTTGTTCACTGGTTTGATCCATGGAGGAAGAGAGTGAGACGACCTGAAAGGAAAAAATCGTCAAAGTGGAACCCTTTAATAATTGAGAGAAAAAACTCGTGTACATGACACGTAATACGGATAGTAAATGGCTAAGTTAGAAAATAAATCAAAATTTAAGTTCTAAACGGTCATTTCCAAACTTAACCAGCTTCTCTAACTGTCAAGACAATCAACTATGGTCATTGGATCCAAACTCTAATATTGAATTTTTTAGGACCCAAACACAACACTGGTTATAAGTTGGAACCTAAAATTAAAATATCTCTTAAACAAATTACATTAGATGCCCCACACGTGTTAAGGACCTAGGATTATGACTTTTGGTCCAAAATCATAAAAATGGACCAATGATCAAAATAACTTCCATGGGTTTACCAGCCATTAAATAGGCCCATAAAATTAATAGTAAATAGTAATTTATATTTTAATTTTAATAATATATTTACTGAGACCCTTTAATAATAAAAATATATTAGAATAATTAAAAAGTAGGAGAGAATAAGATATATTATATGAAATAATAATTCAACGACAGAACCTTGGTCGCTGGCGATCGATAAAGTCCCAGTCGTGCAACCGAGTATCTATCGTTCGATAGAATCTTTGTCGCGATGTGTAAATCGACAAATGTGCCGGCTTGCCAGCCAATTGGCCTATTTTTTATGTCCATAGTTGTTCAAAATGGATGACTTAACTAATTTTCCCATTACATATGACTTGGCCTAAGCAAACATATATTTCAATTTGAGCAAAAAGATAAAGTAACCAACTTGTTTAATGGATTAAGTATTAAGAAAAAATAAATCTTAAAGACCCATAAGCAGAAATTACTAGATTTTGATAAGTTCTTAGTGGTTATTTTTCTTATTTGATAATTTTTTAATATTAAATGTGGTTCTTGTTTGTGCTAATAGGCGGATTGCACTTTTACAATATATTTTTTGATTTGTTAGTTTTTGTTTTTTAGTACACGTATAAATACAATTCAACGTGGTCAAGATTAATTTCCTCTTCGCTAAAAAGATTTATGTACGTGTTTTATGGTGAAAACAAATATACTTTAAAAGAGTACTTTATGGTGGTTCGAGAGAAAATTGAACATGACAAGCCTAAACCAAGAAATGGTCGTTAAACTTCTGCTTCGGTCACAAAAGTGGAGATGATTGGGTTGATCTTAGGGGAGAGAAACAAAGAAGGTTGAGAAAGCACGAGGTGATGAAAAAAATGTATAGTTTTGAAGTATGGATTATTTTTATGATAAATCTTTGTTCTGTTTTAGTTCTTGTCGAGTAGATGAAACCATTTATTTATAGTTCTGATAGGAAACACATTGATTTCTCGCAAGTGGTGGAAGTTACAGAAGTGGTGGAGAAGTGACGATCTGTGGAGATTGTAGTGGAGTCATGTCCAAAAAATAAGGAAGACTTGTCCGACCACTACTCCTCGTCCTCTAAACTGCTCTGAAATTGTTCCGCTACTTATTAACTTCGTGTTCGTGGATGTGTTTCCACAACATATGATTGTCGTAGACCGCTAGACCAACCCAATGAGAATCCCCCCAAGTGTTGTGTTTGATATATTTATTAAATAGCGGAATCGTGGACCACCACTTTGTTTTAGGTCAAGTCAATAACTTGCTAAGCTAGTGAGGCAAGTTGCGCAATTCACTAAATTGATAATTAGACTGATTAGTGTCGAGTCTGGTAAGTTTAATGGTCATTTACTAGCTTAGGAATAACATGGCGTAATTTTAATAGCAAGATATCATCTTAGAAGTGACATGCCATAAATTTGGAAGTGTTCGAAGCCAAGATTGCGCGAAAATTCCCAAGGACCATTCCTGGCACACTCGAGAATTCAGGAAAGAAAAGGCTTGTTGAATAGCCATATAGGGCACTGGCATTAGGCCATCACAAAAGTAGTGGTGCGTCCCTAGGGACGCGTCTTAGGAGGTTGGAGAAGGATGGCGCTGGCACTAGGTCATCTCCAGAAGCCAAGGATGCGTCCAAGATGGAGATGGCGCTAGCCTAATAATGAAGGACGCTTCTTTGAACAAGGTTAGCGCTGGCCAAGGCCATAAGTTAATGACGTGTCTTTGAATAAAGCTAGTGTTGGCCTTAGGACGCGCCTTAAATGAGGTTGGCGCTGGCTTAAGTGGAATGACGCGTCCCCAAGGACGCGTCTTGCTCAAGCTAGCCTGCGCTATTTGTGAAGTATCCTTGGGGCATTGCACATATTGTTTTGCATCATCATGGCATGGCTCTTTGATTGTGGCGCATCCAAGAGGAACAACGCATAATTTGTGATTGTCCTTGAGTAAAATGCTAAAGTGGCATATATTTAAGGATAAAACGTCAAATTGTGATGTGTTCTTTGTGAACAATGTGTTAAGCTGGAATGTGTCTTCGACTCTTCTTGATCAGGCATTAGCTATTTCCATAATAGATAGATGTTATTGGAACATCGATGCACATTCAAGAAAAGTTCAAGAAATTCAGTTGTGGAATTTGTGTTACTTGAGACTGGTTCGATATGACATAAATATTGTAAATGTTAAAGAAACTACGGGATCAGTATAGAACGCCCGTAGTTATTTATAGAGACTGTATTCTTAATTCGCCTGCGGAATGTAAGTAGAAAGGCAATATTTCATGTTTTGATATAAAGCTAGAAGTTTGTGCAGAAATATCCACATATATTTCTATGCTTTTGTTACTAGGCAGAGGGCGATTTTACAATTTTATCCCTTGTCAAAAATCCACAATATACAATAGGCTTTTGGATTACTTACCACACATGAAGTTTTTTTTTAAAAAAAAAACACTCCCTTTTTATTGAAGCATATATTGTTCCTAGAAAAAAAATCAATCGAAATAGCTGGTTTATAATTTTGAGTATCGGTTATTCTCTACTTTCAGTACAAGAATTGAATGCCACTGTTATAAATTTTTTGTTCTCTCTTCACAATTTTTTTTGTATTTTACATATTTAAGTGTATTTGGTTCATATTTATGATGTATTGTTTCTCTTGAAAACAACCATGTAAAAGTTTCTTATTTTGAATGAAATGTTATAGTTTGATAATTATAAAAATATTGAAAAAAAAATAAAGATCAAACATTAAATCAACGTATTTTTTATATGCAATTGCCGGAAGCAATCATCACCACCTAACACCTCTATTGATAATCTTCACAAATCTGTATCGAGTATTAACCCCAGACCAAAATGAACTCTTCAAAACTTCAGATTATCCACCGTTTTTCACCATCTCTAATGGCAGCATCATTATCTTCTTTCTCCAATTTTTTGTTGGTTTCACATCTGAAATAAAACTAAGAACTCAACCCCAACACTAACCCACTACCTATTTCTTCTTGTTAAACCCTTGATGCACAATCATCGAGCCCGTGGTCTTGCCAACAGTAACTATTGGTGCAGTCGTGAGAGAGGACTTGAATGAACACTGAAAGCTAAGAAGAAATGAACCTGTTGTTCTCGGTGGTGACCTAGTTTTAGGTTTATCAGTTGAAGGAGGTGGCCCTGAGTAAGGAGTACGTACGTTTAGTGAGTTGAAGATGTAGTTATGGTGATTGTCATTAGTACGTACGCTAGGGTGCCTTCATCATTCCAATTCAAATGTAGCAGCTTCCCTGATCAATTATCTAGGTTTGCCATTAGTTATTCTCAGTTTCGATGCATTAGAGACTTGCAATTGTTTCTAATTTCTAGTCCACCAACATACAATGTCTCCAAGCAATACCTTGATATATTCTATTTTTATTCAATACGTCATATGACTCCAAAGTAACTACAAAGTATGAAACAAGTGTAATATAACAATTTACAAGGGAATTAACTAAGAAAATCATAGAAAATGGTACTCAAATTAGGTGTTTATACACCTATCAATAACTTAATCAGATTGAACCCATAATAAAAAAAAAGTTAGTGTAAACTCTGCATATGCTATCTCTCGTTTATTCGTTGTTATTTTCTTATGGTAATTAATGAGTAATGTGTATTGTATGTTGGGACCTTAACTATCTTTTAGCAACATATGCAAACAATGGGTACGCGGTTGATAAATGCATAAATTACATATTCTTAGTATCAAATACATGTTTATATTTGCTATAATTATTGCATATTACCTTGTATTACACATGTTTTCTAGTTTATGTCATTTATTAGGTGAATCATCCAAAAGGAGTTACAAAGTGTTAGAATGAGCAAGGAAGTAAAATACTACAAGGAAGAAGTTTCAAAGACTAAGTGAAACTCGTACAAATCTTGGATTTCTTATTATCAACTTTTAGAGAACGAAAAATAAGATGAAGCCATTTCGAGGTCGTATAAAGAAGTTATGAGAAAAACGGTACAACCAACTTGGATTTGGTTTCTGTTGGGCCTGTTTTGGGCTTATGCGGAAAGAGAAAGAAAGGATGCATTTTGGGCTTGCCTTGGACGTGAAGAACTAGTTTTGGACGAACTTTGGTGTCTACGTGAGAGTTCTAAATCGAGGAAACTTTCTTTCCATGGGTTTCCAAATCCTAGAAAGAGAGGATACTTAAGAGCCAAGTATTGGAGGCTACAAAAAAGAAGACACCTAAGGCTTAAACAAGACATTTTATCATCAACTTCTCATACTACAATTCACAAACCCAGGGAAACCATAATATTTGTTATTTTTCTTCCTTGTATTATGAGTAGCTAATTATTTTGTTGATTATGGATGAATTCAATGCTCTAGACATGAAGCTTTATTAGTTATACAAGTTATTTAAAATTTTTATCATCTTGTCGTTTGTTTTCATAATATCTTGGGTTTATGATTGAATTCTAGATTGTTTAAGTATACGATTGGATTAATCTATTGATCATTCTAATACTAGTAGAGAATTGAACGATCCATAATTGTCGAGCATCTCCTACACAAGTATAAAACGTGAGACCTTACAGAGGGATTCCTTGGAGCAATCATGTGTGAAGACAACACCAGTAAGTGAACCGAGCGCACTGAGTTTAACTGCTGAGATCAACCTAAATTCACAGACCCTAAAGTGTTTGACTGAGTTACAACTTGAGAGCGTACTTCTTGGCCGCTCAGACAAATAGAATTTCGTGGCTAAGCTTACTTGTTATCCAGTGATACAAGGAATTTTAGGGATAACTAAGCGTATATGTTATCCAACGATTGGTGATGAGGGATTCTAATGAGAGGTAAATGAGTATACTAAGTAAGTTAATATTTGGTAATGGCAAACAACTTATTAATCATCATTTATTTATTATTATCATTTTATTATATTTTAGTTAATTAGACTAAATCCTCCTAAGTATTTATGTTTATTATAGTTTTGGTAATCTAAATAACATCTCAATTACACAGCTCTTTGTGAGAACAATCCTTACTACCGCTATATTATTGGTTTATTAGTGGAAAATCTATTAACTAATTTAATACACTTACGACACACAATAGCAGTATGCCAAACCTATTTTATAAAAATGATCTTTCTCTATTAAGTAGATTTTCTAGATAATTTATGGGAATAATCTTTTTCCTTATTTGGGTATTTAGAAAAATTAAAAGTGCTTATTCATCTGTTGTACAACATGTTCACAAATTTACGTCGTTGTAATGTTCTTTCTTAACTTTAAAGAATGAAGGAAAACGTGTATACAAATCAACAAAGAATGTCTTGTTTAAACATCCACATAGGAAAGACCATATAGATTCATTTGAGATGTTCTAAGTTATTTGATCAGGTGATATGGCGATGTCGACATGTATCGTCATATGTCATCACTTAATGGAAGTGATGACGGATCCATTCAAAATAAGGAGGGGGACCTAGGATAGGTTATTTTGTATTATAAAAAACACATTTGATCCAAACTTGGTTTGGAAAATCCTAAACGATTTTAAGTACGTGTAGGGCTTATTCTGGGGAAATGAGTCATTTGCTCTATTCATTATATGCTTTGAACTTTTGAGTGAGCTCCAAGAATTTACCGTGGATAGACTGCGACCAAGTATGCTGCCAACTCTCTTTATACAGTATGGTTCACACGTCAACAAATAGGTCAGGATACGACAAGAGGAGCAAATGGCAACAGTCATACCAATCCCTACCCGAGAGAGTAGAGATAAAGAGGATATCACGTCTCCATCAGTCAAATGTATGAGAGGTCAAAATCCGTGAACTTGTAAGAAGTTTACCATTAGATTAGTTGAGCCGTAAGCAAATTGGAATGTGTCAATCCTTTATTCAAAACAATACCTCTTTCTAAACTATTCAAAATTCAAACTCACCAAAACCCTTTTTTACATTGTAGTTACACTTACTAAAGCCTACATTAATTTAGGCTGCAAATAACATAGATCATTGTGTCTATAAGATATTTTACTATTGTACCTCTGTTCCATAAAAAGTGATACTTTCATTCATGAAATATGACGTCCTCCATTGTCCCAGTGGTTGGTTTTAACTCCTCATGATGTACACACTCTCAAAATGTGTAAAAAGAAGAAAAATAATAACATAAATGGTTCGCAACGATGTAATGACGTTGCAAACCACTATTCTCATTGTTACATAAGAAAAAAAAATTCATCTGAAGATAAACGTTGTAGATGCTAAGATATCCGTTGCAGATGGGTTCAATAAACTGTTGCAGTTGAAGATAAATGTTGCAAAACTCAAGATAAACGTTGCAAAACGGTTGGAGAAATTGTTGCCTTTTCTCTGTACTTCGTGTTCTTCGGCAGCAGCAAAACACTTTTTCCTGTGATGATTTTTTTCTCCTTTTGTTGGCCTCCTGAGCATGACCCAACCTCTCTCAATCCTATGTATCCCTTTAATTGACTTAAACAACCCCTTTTCTACCCCACAGGATCAAAGAATCTCTAAGAGAATTCCTTCCTTGGATTTTCCGACCGAGCCTCCCTCCCCACTTTTTCTTTCTTCTTTTCACTATTTATAGGTCTAGTAATCCCTAAAAACTAATCCTTATTCGATAAGGACCCAAAAATTAAATCAAAACCAACTCCAAATCGTACAAATCCAAATCAGAGAATAATTCTCTTTTTCGGTAAGCACAATGTCTTGTTTTCCGCCTTGAAACACTCCTTCTGATGTGTTTCATCTAGTTTTAATTGTTTCTTTACGTATATATCTCGAAACAAACTTTAATTCCATAAAACTCGGTTTCCCAACTCTATCAGAATAAATCTTCACATGTCAAGAATTTCCCGCCATTTTCCGTCTTCAAATCAAAGAGAGGAGTGCCATTAACTAAGAGTGGGGTGCCTTTATCAACTTCCTAGGTGCCTTTAGTAATTTTATGTGTGCCTTTATCAATTTTCGAGTCGATTTTTCCGCAAATGTTTATTTCTCAAAATCACCTACAAACACATAAAATACCAAAATAAGTATCAAATGAGCATTAACAATATAGATAATTGAGGACAAATAAGACACAAAAATATGTCTATCAAATACCCCCAAACCTATTGTTTGTTAGTCATAGAGCAAATCTAATTTAAAAATATAATAACATCCTAACTCACTTTTGCAGGCATCGCGATTGCACTTAGCGTGTGCAACAAGCCTTTAAACCCCTAGGTGTCCCTAGTGGACGAGTTTTGTCTAGTGAGGGTTTACAAGAGGTATACCCATAAAACCTTCTACTCCAAACCCTAGCTACCCGTGAACGATTGAGGGTAAACACTAAACAAGTTATTTAGTTGGCATACTAAATTCTTCGGCTATGGGAATCATTACCTTATATGAGTCAAATTGATGTACACAAGTTTGCACTTAAGCACACTATAATTCATAAATAAGAAAACAAAGCTCTACTTAGATAGTCGTTCAACCACGATACTCAGAATCTATCAAGTTAAGTTACATGAAAAGATTTAGAAGATGGATATGGAGATGATGGAGTTTCCGCATGTTGACTAAGGTGAACGGTGTTTACCATATCTGTCTGAAGGTCAGTGCCGAGATGAATCCTAATGGATTGAAATACGCTCCCACTGGTCTTAATCATTATATTAATATCGACTCAGTTGGTATATACAAGGGTCTCAACGATCGATTTATTGAAAATAAAATGATTATTTATTATTTTATTAAATGTACTGACAAGATGATTGAATCAAATGAATCCAAGCGCATGCTCCTTATCAGCATATAACATGATAGTTTTTATGGATCCTGCGTTCCACGCTTGCTTAAGTGACGGAGACAGGGAGAACACACACGTATTGCTATCAAATTGTCAATACTAGATTATTTTTTATTTATTTATTTTTTGTTCTGAGTAATAGTCTAAATAATCTCAAACACTCTACTCCATCCTGGCGGCGATAACAATTCGATATTGGTGCCCCACCAAATCACTTAGAGAAACACAAAAAATTACAAAAATAAAAACAAAAGGTGAATTGGTCGAGATAGACTCCGAGATATGGTGACGACTATCATGTCATTTCTAACACCTGAGCTAGATATCCTTTTATGAATAAACCATTTAGCTGGGCACACCAATTCTTATAGAAAAATAGTTAAGTTTTCATCTACCTAGAATGGTTAGTGTCATCTTGAATTGTTCACAAGTTTATAGACTTTGGAGTTTCATATTTCAATTTAAAAGTTTCTCTCTTACCCCCAAACTTAAATCTAACATTGTCTTCAATGTTCTAAAAATAAATGATTAAAAATATGAACAGGGAGAAATTGTTACCATTTGAAGAAAAGAGTTAAGGAAGGATATTACTGTATTGCATGAGCACGGGTTACCTCCCAACAAGTGCTAAGTTTAAAGTCTTCAGCCAGACTAAGAAAGAATTATCCATCTCATAAAATCATATAGTAATAGCCGAAACAATTGTGGTCATCTGAATCAAATAGTGCTATCATAAATAAAAAACTGCAACAGGCCAAGAAAATAAGCAAACCGAGCACACTCTTATCTAGTTTTCTGTTTAAGACAAGTACATCTAGTTGTGGTTCAGGTTCAGGCTCTATAAAAGGGTCTAGATAAAATATTTTCATGGGTTGGATTTCGTCATAGGCAGGATCAAAAGAATCAGGTTGTAGAGTCTGAAAAAACCCAACCAAGAACTTAGAAGTATATTATAATAATCTGAATAATTGTGGATCCTCAAATTCAATCAAATTTGACCCACATAGTTGACTACAATGAAGGTTGTAGTCATTCTTGAGCAAATGTGTCGATTCTAATTCCCTAAAGTAATTAGGCTTAGTCTAAAAACTTAATAACTGACACATATGAAATTCATACGTTCCCACATATGGAAGAAAATATTTTGGTGGGAAAACAAAGTCAATCTTGGTATTATTGCCTAGGTGAACCACATCGACCAGAGGATGGGTTTCTAACAACTGAACTTCTTTCTGGACATCAACAGGCTCAGGGAATCTAGTTTGAAGATGATCTTGAAAAATGGTAGAGGTACAAATGTCAAGCCCCAAGTGAGGGACCTTTTTAAGATTCAAAGGTAAAGCACAGGGAGAATGATAGTCACCCTCAAACTTAGAGTTTTCAGTGTTTTTAGATATACTAGTCATAATTTTCCTAATTTATAGATCATAAGATTTTTGAAAGTGGTCAATTACTTCTTATAGGTTATAATCAGGTGGTGCATCCTCACTCATATTGAAAATCTCTACGGGTCTATCTTTGTTACCTAAGACTATTGTTCCTAAATCGCTGGATTCTAAAACAGTATTCTCAGGATAAACCCGTTCCTTTAAACCATTATCGCGTTCAAAACAAGAAAATTCTACATCATCTAAAACAGTGGTATCTCTAGTAAAATCCTATTCCTTTTGAATAAGTGGATAATCACTAAAATTATTTGGATTTGAACTAAAAATAACACTATCATCATGAAGCACAATTGGAGTGACAATTTCTTGATCATGTTGCCTGTATATTTCAAGTTCTTCGACAATACTATCCTCATCATCATAATAATATGAAGATGTTTAAACCTCGTCTAAATAAGTAGTGTTACCAATTTTATCCTCATCCTCTTGACTAGGTGAATAATTATCAAGGGTAGCACTATATTGGCAATTAAGATCATTTTGAGTAATATTATTCTTTGCAAGACTTTCATTCACACTTAATGCAAACCTATTTATATTCTCAGTTAACTGCTTGAGGGATTCTTCTAAAGAAAGACTTGGACTACTAATTGTTCCCCCATACTTAATACGAACCTATTTGTATTCTCAGTCAACTTCTTGGGGGAAGATAAACAAATGGATCATAAGGAGTACTCGATGGCATCTGCTTTAGGGCATCCCTCCAAGATAAATAACTCGAATTTTAATGTTCATATGACGGGTGTATGTACGAATAATAATTGGGATCACCTTGGTATAAGCAATAACCTCCAAAAGGTTGGTGGTGGTCCCGACTACTATCCACACCATGTTGATAGTATGGATAATGTCCATTTTGAAATTTAGTCGGATACTCATTGCATTGGTCCTCATAATACCAGTTCGACATTTTCTGACAAAAACTTCCTAAAATATTTACAAAAATATTATAAAAATAAATCATAACAGGAAGGGGGTTCTAAACATGAACAAAAAAGGCCGACTCAATCAAATCAAACCTAATGAATCTAGCAAAAAAAAGCATGATGACTCCACTTAGATTGTTTCTAGACCAACTTCTATTCTTCCAAAAGGCAACTAGTTACAATTTTAGCAAATCTCTTATAACGATCCAAATTAGATTAAGTCGGATAGAAACAGGGTAAGCTCTAAGGAGCTTTGATAACCCTGCCTCTTTGGCAACGTTTCCTTGGGTTACAAGGCAGCTCGAATCTACTTAAAATAATCTTCCTAAACTTTGAGTTAGGCTAACAGAGTAACCAATACAGTCCTTTTGAATAATTTTCCAAGAAGCTCGTTATCCTATTTGTCTCTTTATAGTCAAATTTTAAGGCTTAGGTTCGTGTTTGGTAACTTGTTCCTAAAGCGGTTAAGAAGGAAACGGTGATGAAATTCGAGTCCTTATTTTGTATGACCAGTTCTTTCCCTTTACTAGAAAAGTAAATTCGTATTCAGGTCCTCAACATATATGCACACGAAGGAGTCCAGAAAACCCACTGACAGGGGATTCGTGGGTGGTAGAGTCTTACCTCCCATTCCAGATGGACGATGAACCGTTGAAGTCGACTCAGGCCACCGAATCCTATGTCACTGTACGAACCCGAGGGGCTGAGACAATATCGTAATTGTCGTCCTTCCCTGTTGCAGTTTATATTCAATAATACCCTTCCGTAGGGCTTAAAAAATAATAATGTACAAAAGTCCAAAGTACAAAAATAATAATAAAAAAAAACAGAAAAATGCCTAAAATAATTATAAAAATAGTAAGGATTTCCTAATACAATTTTCTAAAATAAAAAAAGAGTAATTTTGTATTTGGGTCGTAAGTTTTGGTATGATAGAGTGTTTGAGTTGTAAATTTGTCCAGTGGTGTGTTTGGGTCGTAAGACCGTCAGTCAACGTGGTCAAGATAACCGGCCGTTAGACCCAAATTTTACAAGTTTGTAATTTCGTTAACAAACATCACTACTCGCCGATTTTTTGAAAAATAGACGATTAATTACCGATTAATCGGCGATTAATCTCAGAAATCGTCAATTAATCTCTGAAGCCTTTTCCTATTTCTGTTTTCCTGGGTTCGAATCGAGAAATTCAGGGTGTTATAGCCGTGAATGGATTGAAAAGGTGAAGAATAGATGAGGCGAAACTGTTGGTTGTGGTTTTACAGCAAGAACAAGAAATAGATGAATTTTGGGTTTGGTTCGATTTTAATGTGAATCTCAGTGAGAAGTCATGGCAGTGAATCTGAGTTAGAGGACATTGATCGAAGTGAGGCAAATTTGTAGTTGTTGGTGCTCGAGTTAATGTGTGGCTGTGCCACTGATGATTATGGAAGAAAGACTTGAATTTATTGAATGGGTTGAGTCTGTTTGAACAAGTGAGGAGGAACTATTGGATTGATTCGTAGACGGAAAAGTAGAGAATGAGAAAAGAGCAATAGGAATGAATGGAGAAGAAAGAACAAGAAGCTTATACTCTACGGCAAACTTGGATTGAATTTATTGCCGGAAAAAGAAGGGTTGCCAGCGGTGATTCCTAGGTTTGTGTGGAGAGGATTCTTTATGAATGTTGTGTAAAATGACTGCATGGAAGGATTGTGGATGATTGAAAACACCAATAGCACCTGCCGGAAATTCCAACAGAAGATGCACTTGAAGTGTTCGCTGAAATTGCTGAGTGAATAGCCGGGAATTGAGGATGCCTGTCAGTTTTCACAAGACTGACAGGCCTATTTGATTATTTAGAATTCTTTTGGGCTTATTGACTCGTGGGCTCTATCTTAAAATCTGATTTTTGGGTTAGGATTGAATGGGCTATGTTTTAGAGTTATTTTTGGAATTGGATGAGATTCAATTTAGGATCCAACTTGGATTAAGAAGGTGGAAAAGGCTTCAGAGATTAATTGACGATTTCTGAGATTAATCGCCGATTAATCGGTAATTAATCGTCTATTTTTCAAAAAATCGGCGAGTAGTGATGTATGTTAACGGAATGGGAAACTTGTAAAATTTGGGTCTAACGGCCGGTTATTTTGACCACGTTGACTGACGGTCTTACGACCCAAACACACCACTGGACAAATTTACGACCCAAACACTCTATCATACCAAAACTTACGACCCAAATACAAAATTACTCATAAAAAAATAAAAAAAACCCTAAAAAAAATTTGACTTCTTTTTCCGTTCTTTTCGATTTACCTTTGACTCCAAGTCTTTAATCAATCAATATAATCTTTGGTTCCAATTACTTTTTGATCTAAAACCTGTAATACAAAGAACAATACCCAAAAATAGAAAATAGAAAAAAAATAAAAATAAAAATCTAATTAAACTAACTAACCTAAAAAAATAAATTAAAAACAAGTTCTCGGCAGCGGCGCCAAAAACTTAATCGTTTCAGAAAAGTGGTAAAAATAGTTCGTTCACTGAGACTTGTGAATATTCGTTTTAAACCTAATTTTTATTTAAACTAGAAAATAATTAAAATATTTTAACAATATTGGGAAGACTTGGGACTCAGGATTCCACCAAAATCACTTCTGAATAATTTCTACAATAATTCTTTAACAATCATAACTCTTTTATTGACTCTGTTTCTTTGCTAAAAGTAGATTTCTAAAACATTAATTGTAAATCACAAGCATGGCGCATCAAAAGCTCTTAATTCCCAGCATACACCATCAAACAAAATCACAATTAATTAAGAAAAACATAAGTCAATTAAAAATCAATGCAAAAGTCACTAAGAATCAAAAATAGTTACCATTCATTCATGAAATATGACTTCCTCCATTATCTCACTGGTTGGGTTTAGCTCCTCATGATGTACACACTCTCAAAACAATTATTCATGGCTCAAAAGTGTGTAAAAAGAAGAAAAAATAATAACACAGATGGTTCGCAACGGTGTAACGGCGTTGCAAACCACTATTTTCACTATTACAGAATAAAAGTGTTTTCATCTAAAGATAAACGTTGCAGATGCTAAGATATTCGTTGCGGATAGGTTGAAGAAATCATTGCATCCGAAGATAAATATTGCAAAGCTCAAGATAAACGTTGCAAAACGGTTGAAGAAATTGTTGCATTTTCTCTGTTCTTCGTGTTCTTCAGCAGCAGAAGAACACTTTTTCATGTGATGATTTTTTTATCCTTCTGTTGGCCTCCTGAGCCTAACAGAACCTCTATCAATCCTTTGTATCCCTTTAATTAACTTAAACAACCCCTTTTCTACCCCACAGGATCAAGGAATCTCTAAGAGTATTCCTTCCTTGGATTTTCCGGCCGAGCCTCCCTCCCCTCTTTGTCTTCCTTCTTTTCACTATTTATAGGTCTAGTAATCCCTAAGAACAAATCCTTATTTTCGACAAGGACCCAAAAATTAAATCAAAACCATCTTCAAATCGTACAATCCAAATCAGATAATAATTCTCTTTTCCGGTAAGCACAATGAGTTTTCAGCTTGTTTTCCGGCATGAAACACTCCTTCTAACGTGTTTCATCTAGTTTTAATTGTTTCTTCGCGTATATATCTTGAAACAAACTTTAATTCCATAAAACTCGGCTTCCCAACTTTATCAAAATAAATTTTCACGCGTCAAGAATTTACCACCATTTTCTATTTTCAAATCAAAGAGAAGGGGTGTCCTGAACCAAGAGTGAGGTGCATTTATCACCTTCCTATGTGCCTTTAGTAATTTTTTGGGTGCCTTTATCAAATTTCGAACCAATTTTTCCGCAAATGTTTATTTCTCAAACACACCTACAAACACATAAAATACCAAAATAAAGTACCAAATGGGCATTAACAATATAGATAATTGAGGACAAATAAGACACAAAAATGTGTCTATCATCCTGATGCTCTACCACAATCAGGTCGTCCAAGGAAGAAGAAGAAAATTCCTAATACATGTTCAGTTCCCAATAAGAAGATGAGAACTTATGGTGGTTCCCATATTTTGACTTCCATGCCCTGCGGATCAGATTTGAAGTCATTTTGACTACAATTCATCGACTTTCAGTTTCAGTTTTCGTTTAGACTACTATTTTTAATCTATATTTTCTGATTTATTCTTTTTTTCTACATATTTTATAGTTAAACATGTTACTTTGCTGCAGGTGTTTCATGTTTGTTTAATTTTAGATTAAGTTTACCAGAGTTATAAGCTTTTGTAATTTGTTGGAACCAAAATAGGTTTCATAGTTTGTCACATGCTTCAGTATTTTTTTCATCTCTAATATGATGAAACTTTTTTTGGTTCCATTATTTTTTTCATCTGGAATAAGATGGAACCAAAAAAATGATGGAACTTTTTTTGGTTCCATATATTTTTTTACGCCTGTGATATGTTTGTTCAATGCCTAAGGTTTAAGCCTATGTGATCAGGCCTAAAGGTTTTAGCTTTTCTGCATTATGTTGAAACACTTTTTGGTTTCAACTTTTTTGTTCCATCAACTGAGATCTTTTAAACATACAAACTGAGATGTTTTTATAAAAGTTCCAAGTATTTTAAACCAAATATGTCTAACAATTCCAACTGAACTGAATTACACAAGTACTTTAAACTAAAACTAAAACTAAAACTACGTTTTTTTAATTGCAAACTAAAACTGGCAACTTTAAATTGCAACTTTTGCCTCATAGTCTGTACCTTTGTCAAGAAGGATCCTGCAGGCCAGCTTTGGCCTCATATTCTGCACCTTTTGTTTTACATGCGCTTCAGACGAAAAATTTCCTTTCAAGAGGCTCTTCATGTAGTAGCAAACATAAAGGCCGCAATCATTCCTGAAATTAACAAAACAAGATCTTTAAATTGAATAAAACAAAAAAGGAGTGAAATGAAGAGAGTGAAGACAAAATCTCTAAAAACAAGTTCTTTTAAATCACTTACACATCTTACTGACAACATAAATGGGTGTTCAAAATGAATTATTTTGATTGACTTGCCGACTCTAGTGAGAGCTTTGCAACATGTTGTTTGAATGCTGACAAAATGGACAAGCAACAAGGGCCTTCATGTGTTGTTCTTTTTTTTTTGTATCAAAGCTTTTATGGCCGGTGCCTCCGCACACAAAGATGCAACGAGCACCTATATGGTTCTTAACTATTTTTTCACCTGTTGTTAAACCAACAGAATTAGTCCCAACTATAAGTGAAAATGATGAAACCACTTTCGGTTCCATCAAAATAGCCATGAAGTACAAAAAAACACCAACAAAATTGGTCTCAACTATAAGTGAAAATGATGAAACCACTTTCGGTTCCATCAAAATAGCCATGAAGTAAAAAAAAACACCAACAAAATTGGTCTCAACTATAAGTGAAAATGATGAAACCAATTTCGATTCCATCGAAATAGCCATTAAGTAAAAAAACACCAACAAAGTTGGTTTCAACCATACGGTGAAAATGATAAAACCAATTCCGGTTCCATCAAAATAGCCATTAAGTAAAAAACCACCAACAAAGTTGGTTTCAACCATACAATGAAAATGATGAAACCAAAACTGAACATAATTGCCAAAACATAATTGAACCGTGAATAAATAAGGTGAAAACAAATGTAATTGAAACCTAATTATGAAACCAGTGATTTCAAAACAAATGAAACCTAAACCTAATTTATGATACAAACAGATGATAAGAGATAAAACCTAATTATGTAAATTCATTGATGAAACCAAAATTGCGAAACCAAAAATCATTGATGCATGTTGATTTTCAACCATAAATAATCACTAAAGAACAATGAAACTTCGATTTACCATTTGAAGAATCTTCGACAATATTCTTAAGCTTTTTGTTGATCTTTTCATCTTTTTTTCTTTTTTTCTTCACTGTTTTCTTAAGTTTTTTGTCGATCTTTTCATCTTTCTTTTTCTCTTACTTCTTCACCATTTTTGATTTTGTTTAGTGATTTGTTTCAATTTTAGGTTAGATTTCTGTTTATTCAGTTCGTAAAATTGGTTTCAGATATGAGAATTGTGAAATAAGAAGAATAGATAATTGAAATTGAAATTGGTTTCAGGTATAAGATTAGATTTTTGAGTGAAGAGAAGAAAAGGTTGAAGGGAAAAAATGTCGTTACCAAGTGATAAATGAGAAGAGATAAATAAGAGACAATTATTAACTTTTTTTAAAATTATAAAAGGGCAGTTTAGAAAGTTAATTTCGAATAAAATTTTTATGAACATTTTATTTTGTTAGATTTTTTATTGTTGGATAGTGACATTAGAGCCCATAAATTATCGTTATTTTAATAGAGAACATAGTTGGTGGTGTCGTGGAGGGAAGACTAAAATCTTTGATTGATTGATTCATTAAGACAAAAAAACTCTGACCACTTGACTTTTCTCTGTATTACACTTACTACCACCACCATATTTATTAAACAAACACAGCACTAGACTTTTTCTTTTTCTTTTTCTTTTTCTTTTTCTAGGGTTTCATTCGTTTATCTGTGTTAGATTTTTCCAGAGACCAAAAAAACAACTCCGTAAATCTAGGGTTTTCTTCTATTCTATAATCTAGTGCAGCTTCGAACAAGTAGCAGTATAATTTTATTCATCTAGATCTTATTATTCTCGAAATTAAGGACTTGAAAATTGGGGATTCGGTCGGTTTAGGCTTTTGTGCATGATTTAACTTTGAATACTGAGATTGTTTTACTATATTGGTATGAATTTGAGTTTGAGTTAGAAAGAAGATATCGATGCTGGTTTAGTTATAGCTAGCTAGAAATGGCTCTTAAGGTATCACCATTAAAAGCAGCTGAAATAGCTATACAATCAATTGGATTAGGTTATGATATAGCTAAAGATCTTAGGCTTAAGTATTGTAAAAGAGATAATAATAATTCTAATGATTCGAGATTAATTGATATTGATGAAGATCAAGGTAGAGAGATTGTTCTTCATGGGGATATATCAATTCCAAGTGTTTCTAAATCTATTAAGTGTGATAAAGGAGAAAGAATGCGATTTAGTTCTGATGTTCTCTCTTTTCAACAGGTTTGCATTCTTTTTTTTGCTTACTCTTTACCCATTTTGATTTAATTTGTTGTCCATATATATTTTGATGGATTAACTAGATCCCCGAAAGAGAAAGAAAATGATTTTCCCATTCTAGGGAACTAAAAAGTTGTGGGTGGAAATGCCGAGGCCTCCCTAATTAGTCCTGAAGAAATTGACTTAGAACAAGAGTACCTTATTTACTACCAATTGTAGCGGTTGACTGTTGTTTTCGGGTTATGTTTTACCGACACCAACTAACTTGTTAATACTCTTATGTTCTTTCTATAGTAGTGTGTTGATAAGCTTGATTGTAGAAGAATATGAGAGGAATGCAGTCGGATGTTTGGTCATGTTGTAGTGTGATATCTTACATAATTATGTGCAAGGACAAGATAGCAGTTTTTATATAGTGATGGTCTTGATTTCATTTTCATTGGTATGAGACAGAGAAGATAGACAATGTTGGTATAGTAGATATGGTGCATTTGATAGATGGTATGTGCAAATTAGGCTAGAGATATATTAGTATGCTTTGTGAAGCTAAATGATGTGCAATTGCAAGGAAAAAAAATGTTAGCATGAGCATAGAGGTGATCATTGTGATGAACTGGATGTGTAAAAAGTTATAGGAAATACGAGATAATAGTTTGTGCTAAGCACACTCCACAAAAATCACTGCGCAGGTAGCGTTGTAAGATATGAAATAGGAAGGGAGGTTGATTACAGCCGTAATTACGATCAACCTAGCATGATTTTTATTGTTCTTGTGTTCGTATTGTCGCGTCATAAATAATATGTTTGCATATTGGCGGGCATACGCAACTAACGTTTCTTGCCTGTTCATGGAAGTTGTTCTAGAAATGCAAATAGCCGAAAATGTAGTCGATCGAGAGACTAAGGCATCTGCTTGATGTAATAAAAGATAGGCTCTGAAAAGAGTTACACAGACAAAATAAATTTGTTAATCAAATGCAGTGTTCCTATTAGCTTAATACAGAGCTAAATTAGAAAATTGATAATTCATGAAAAGTTCCTTCATATTACCGAAAAGCCGACTGATAGATCTCATGATTTCTCTCATACATACATCTACTGTTACAATAACTTTTTTTTTTATCGATCTGGTACAATAACTTTGACACCCTAGAATGTTAATACACCCAAACCAACTACACGAAAGCTAAGGTTTTGGAGAGATTTTCTGTAGCTCAAGTAAATAATCTAACACGCTGATAGGTTTGTACAGCATAGAAATCGGAAACTACAGAATTATGACCTTTGATTCTCATCTGGACTCACACCACTTTCTTACTGAAAACTTAACTCATGGTAGCATTTTAGGGAACTCCACTCAACCTCATTAATGTTTTTTTTTTTTCCTTTCTGTTTGAAGTAATATTAAATACCTTTGACCTTCTAGAACTGCGATAGAGTAATGCCTGTGGATGGCACAAGAAAGTGATGGTGGTTGTGAGGTTAGATCTATCTTGAATGTGCTGTAGCTTGAGCAGCTTATTCATTCTTTGCCTTAGTGAGTTAAGCATCATTTTTTACATGTAGCATAACTTGGAAACAACATTACTTGCTAGCTATTCTTTTGTGATACAGAGTTTTGAGCTTGGTTAATTAATCATTTTACATTTTCAGATGTCTGAGCAGTTCAACCAGGAAATATCTCTGTCTGGTAAAATCCCCTCGGGCATATTCAATTCGATGTTCGAGTATTCAGGTTGTTGGCAGAAAGACGCAGCCAGTACAAAAACACTTGCCTTTGATGGTTGGTTCATTACATTGTACACTGTTGCACTAGCAAAATCCCAAATAGCACTGCGTGATCATGTCAGACATGCCGTTCCATCATCGTGGGATCCTGCTGCATTGGCAAGGTAAGACTCTCAATTCAAGGATATTTCGCATGCATTCCTTCATATCTATGTTTTGGATGTTTAGAAATTGCATTTTGTTTCATTCCCACGTATAAGTATCAGTTACGCAGTACAACTTTATTGGGGGAACATGTAATGATAAAATAATTACCCTGGTATTTGGAGGAATAAAATTAAAATTTGGTCAGAAATGCTCCTTGATGTTATTATTGCTGGTCAGTGTCCGATGCCTCCGTTTATAGTAAAAAAAAGGTGTCGAGGGACTAAGGCTGAACTGGTGCAGCATATAGACTTTAATTGTTGGTTGGCGGGTATGCAGATATGGAATTGGGATAATCAGAAAGTAGTTTTGTATCATTGACTAATTATTGCAGAAAATATGAGAAAATTGGCAACTTATAGTTGTCCTAAATGGTGAGATTAGATTTATTCTTTATCTGTCTTTTTTTATGATAAGACTAATGTCTTTAGGCAGTTCCAAGCCAACTAGTAAACCACCTCGAAACAAGCTTCCGTCTCATATTGTACCATTCATGTTCTATTGTTTAGCTTGCAATGCAATTCGTCAGTAACACATCCTTTTAGCAATCTGTATGGTGCAGTGCATGTCAGTGCACCAATTTATTGGAAATTGTTCTAATCTGCAGTCTGTCTAATTTCCTAAAAATGTTCAAAGATCATAACAAGTGTTTCTCTGAACTTTTGGGGTTAATATTAGGTTCATCGAAAAGTTTGGTACCCATATCATTGTTGGTGTCAAAATGGGTGGAAAGGATGTGATATATTTAAAGCAGCAGCATTCGTCAAATCTTCAACCTGCCGAGGTACAGAAAAGGTTAAAGGAGATGGCTGACAAGAGATTTAGGGACACTAACGGGCAATTTGGGGATGCTGGAGATGTGTATGAGAAAGGCAAGGTGTGTGATGCCTTGTTAATATGTATGATTTTATGAATTTTTCAAATAAGTTTTAAAAACCATGAACTTCAGAAGAGCATGATGCCATTACTGTACATTATTCTTACACTTTCTGAATGACTGCCATTATTTCCTTAGTTTGGGGTCAAGGAGCAACGGCTTAGGTTTGTTGATACCAGCCCATCAAGCTCTTATGCGCACAAGGAGGTAAGAATCAGGCTAGCTCTGATCAAATCTCTTCTGCAGTCAGGTTTCATTCAATATATTTTTGTCCTAAATCTTTATTACTTTTTCTTTAATAATTTGATTCTAGGATATTGTACATATTCCCAAGAGGAGAGGAGGAAGTGATAACAAGAATCTGACACACAGTGAATGGATACACACCGTTCAAGTTGAGCCTGACGTGATCTCAATGTCTTTTGTTCCAATTACTTCTCTTCTGAATGGAGTACCTGGGAGTGGATTCTTGAGCCATGCGATCAACCTTTATCTGCGATGTAAGAATATCAGTTAGTTGTCTGGACACTTGTATTACTTTTGCAGACATAGTGATGTGACTCTGGAGACTCGTTGCAGATAAACCACTAATTGAAGAACTCCATCAGTTTTTGGAATTTCAGCTGCCACGACAATGGGCACCAGTGTTCAGTGAGCTTCCTCTTGGGCCACAGCGGAAGCAGCAAAGCACTTCATCTCTACAATTCAGCTTCATGGGTCCCAGGCTATATGTTAACACTAGTCTGGTAAATTTTCTTTTTCGTCTTGGCATATAAGTTATCATTTTGGTTACCTCAAGACATTTCTTGTAGGCTTTGCATTCAGGCTTACACTCTGAATGGAGGTATGCCCTTGGTCTGTGCTTTTAGGCTAAATGCTCAATTGGTTGTGCACCTCATGGGTTTGGCGGTAGCTGGATAACACTTGCCTGATTATATGGTTCAATTTTCTATATGAGATATTGTGACCGTGATGGCTAAGAAGTTCAATTTTGCTCAGCTCATTTAATGTGAGACAATAAGACCCCATCATGTATTTCTTGTTGACAGTAACGGTCAACTAACTTTACCATTTACTGTAGCATCCTTCCAATCACATTATGTCTCTTCTTGACTGAATTTACCACATGTGGATTAGTAAAACCAACTTGCTAAATGTACTAGCAGTGTGTATATAAAAAGAATGCTGCAATGTAACATAGAAGTTTCATAAAAGAGTTTCCATACATAAATCCTATTTTTTAGGCCGCATTAGGAGTTAGACCAAAGTAACCTGCCCCTTGAGTATGAAATTTTCGTCATGCCGCATCTGTAAAAAGTGAAGGTAGCATCACATCTAACACCGGATATAACCATGCCCAAATGGCGTAATTTCATATCTGGCAAATGCTACTACAATTTGGGTATGGGGTTGAGTTTAGCATCACATGAACTTTTGACTTGGCTTTGGGCAAATCTTTGAGATTTTTAATTGGATATATCTTACCCCTAAATGTTGTAGGTGCACTGGGTACTAACAAGAAATTTGTGCTAATTGATCCAATTCTTTTGACAGGTTGATGTGGGTAAAAGGCCAGTGACTGGCCTCCGGCTCTATCTGGAAGGGAAAAGAAGTAATCGATTAGCAATTCATATGCAGCACCTCTCTTCCCTGCCCAAAGTCTTTCAGTTACATGATGACCCTAATATAAACTCGCAGCGTCATGCGTATGACCACAAATACTACGAGAAAGTCCAGTGGAAGAACTTCTCTCACGTCTGCACTGCTCCAGTTGAATCTGATGAGGACCTATCAATTGTCACAGGGGCTTACTTCCAAGTAGGTGACTATGGCCTGAAGAAAATTCTGTTTTTACGTCTTCGCTTCGCCACAGTTTCAGGTGCCACTATAGTCAGGAAGCCCGAGTGGGATGGGTCCCCTGGTCTGGCCCAGAAATCTGGAATGATTTCCTCACTGATCAGTTCTCACTTCACAACTGCGCAAAAAGCACCCCCACGTCCAGCCGATGTGAATATCAATTCGGCCATTTACCCTGGTGGTCCGCCAGTCCCCGTAACGGCTCCTAAGCTACTGAAGTTTGTGGACACAACAGAGATGACGAGAGGACCGCAGGACACACCTGGTTATTGGGTTGTCTCTGGAGCTAGACTTCTAGTGGAGAGAGGCAAAATCTCACTCCGGGTCAGGTATTCTTTGTTGACTGTGATGTTGCCGGATGATGATTTGTCGGATTAGAGCTAGAGAGGGAGACAGAATAGAAAAAAGAAAGAAACGAATGCAAATACAAAAATAGTAGAAAAACAAAATGGAAAGAAGAAAACCCTCGATAATAATATGTGGTATGTGTTTTAGTAACGTAAAAAAGTGAACAGAAAAGAACCCTAGCTTGTAGCTATGTTGAATGAAACATTACAGAAAAAGAGGATTAATGATGAAAGCCCTAATAGTGATGGATATACTGGCCAGATGAAGAAGGGGTTGTTGTCATTGTTGAGATGATTTGTATGTATTATATGTTGGTTGTTCCTTATATTTGTATTTCTCTTTGTAGATTATATAAATGTTACTGCCATTATAACATTTCTACAATTGTTCAAAAGCAATTTCGTGTGCTTCATTTTCCTTGTTTTTTTGGCTCCTCTTGAGGGTTAGTAGTTGTTGAGAAATTGAAGCTGGTGGTGTTCGTTACAGGAATTCATAACAGAGTATGTATATATCATTGATTTTACTGGTATTAAGTATGTTTTTTCTTTCACTAGAAGAAATGTTGTGGCGGTTTATTTGGCCTGCCATTGCTGTAAAAATCTGGGGGATCATCTGTGACTGCAGGTATGAATCTTGGATGCTACTCCCTCCTTTTCAGCAAAAGTGATAGTAACACTTTTGCTGAAACGGAGGTAGTATTACTTATTATTGTTTGTCCCATCTTATTTCGTCTCGAGTCTTGTACCAATTAGAGGTGATCTAAAAGCAGATTCATGCATAACAACAATAAAAAACGACGACTGGACGACTGAATAAGACTGGTCTGGAGAATTCAGTTCATATGGAAAGAAATTCATCGAAACTTAGTTCAGATGGACAAAAACTACCAAGTAAAATGGATTTGTGAAACAAGTAGTGTACTACTGAAGTACTGAACTACATTCGGTATGTTGCTCTATTTCTCTTGGATAACTGATTCGTATTACAGCATAAGCTGATGCTGATATTTAAGGTTTGGGAGAAAACTATGTTGCAAAACTGTGATCATATGAGGAAGAGGTCCAATGAATCCCTTCTCTTCTGCATGGTAGAGGAGCAGGTTGGGCAATGAAAGTTGCACAATTATTCCCTGGCATCAACACTGAGACATCGGTGTTTGGGTACGAACTCCACACCTGCCACAGATTGCAAAGTGTCAAATGTTAGGAAATACTCTCTGACCGTGCACTATAATTGGCAGTTTCTGTATCCTAGCAATTGCATTGCCGGATGTTAGTTCAAATGTGAACCGAGTGAATAACTTACATTTTGTGGACTTCTCATTTTTCCAAATACATGAATTCCATCCCAAGGTTGTCCTCGTCCCGATTCTAACGAGTGTCCAGCTTCTTCAACTGAACCCTGAGGTGATGATGAAGAGAGAGATGGAATTCTTTGCCTCAGTAAATGTTCGAAGAATGCCATTGCAAGAAACATTACTATTAATATTGCTGTTGCCACAAAACCAAAAGATATTGCATTTCCTGGTGATGGTGGTGACGAGTTTATTCCTCCCCCTACAGTACCCTTCGGAAGTTGTCCTAAATCTGGATTTATTGCTCCTGGTTGAGTTTGAGATAATGGATTTGAGGGATCTCTAGTTGTGTACATATACCATGGATTAGGTCCTCCTGATGTATACTCATTCATGATTTATATTTTGTTTTGGTTAGAATCTAACTTTTAAGCTTTGAAGTTAACAGCAGCCATATGCATTTTCATGATTCAAAAATGCACTTGTGTTATATTGTAGAATGATTGGGTATAGTAAGAAATTAGAAGACCCTCAAAGAAGGATGCATAAGATCGGTTTCATCGTAATATCACCGCTGGCAATTCAGAGCATGACTGGTTACTCCGTGATACCATGCTTTGCCTACAAGACACATATACTCATACATGAAAACCATATAGCAGTTATATCACCTGCACTAAAAGAATGTATTCAAGAAGATCTATTCTTGTTTAAGATCACCGACATTGATCTGAAATAAGTTTCTTCGCAACTTAGTGAAAAATAACTAAAGAAAGCAATCCAGAAAAAGGCAGGAAAAAAAGAAACACACTAAACAAACAGGTGCGCAGGTTATAACCATGAAATAAGAAGATGAAGATAAGATGCATAGAAAAACTCTTAAGTACCTGTATTGGTGTGCGCACAAAACAGTGTAGGCGAGCAACGGCGAATAATCCGAAATAACTCCTGTTACAATTTTTGTCTGGCCTAGCTAGCCAGATGTTGCATATGATGGAGTAAAGGGTACTACTAGTATAACTGAAAGGAGATCATCCAACAATCCAGCAGTACAATTTATATTCATATAAGTAACTTAATATCTAATTAACCTAAGTGTCTAACTAACACTCTCATGGTGATTATCACTTGCTTAACAAATACAATGAATGTTATTATTTGTAACCCAAATTAGAATATGATTCCTTGACAAAGGGAAAAGAAAAAAAGAGAAAGAAAAAGAAAAAGCTAAGGTGTAGTATATATAGTTCTGGTTTTAGATTGCAATAATAAGGAGAAGCAAAAGAGAGAACAATGGCATGTTGGTGAATTCTTAGTAAATCAAGTAAACAAAAAGCAATATATATATAGCTGTAAAAAAAGAATTAAAGGAAGGCCACATTAATGAAATGCAACATGAAAAAAGAAAAAGCAAAGCTGATGACAAGGAGGAATATAATACTTGAAATGAAGCAAAAAAGACTTGGCTAAGTAGTTCTATATATAGTAGTAGTAACACGTAGTGTTTTGCAATCTCAACTTCTAAACTGTCATTCAAATTATGAATGTGCCGTGGCAAAAGATATTGTGTCGGCATCGTATACAGCTACTACAAGTACCCAACCACATCAGGAAAGTTAGCAGGGGATGGAAACAAAATTTGCAAGGACCTTAAAAGAAAGATTCTCTTGTTTCCACAATATCCTTCCAAAGAGTGCACTTAAAAATTATCTTTAGTCCTCGTTGATAGTTGCATATGGCACCGTCCGAAATACCTTCTTGCACCTTTCCTTTTAACTGACCAGCTGACTAGCCTCTTAGATGTGATCTCCTAGATCCAGTCCCACAACCCAATTAAAATGTCTTGTGTGTGCCATCTGTTATATTTGTTCTAGAAAAAATGATATTTTTATTTTTTTATAATTTGATTAATTTTAGATAAAAAAAGAAAAACACTTTCCATGCAAGGAGGTAGTATTTACTATAAACTTATTTATCTGTGTGATTATAGTATAACTTGGTGTTTACTCTAACATTCTTTCTTTTCTTTTTTATTCCCCCAATAAATGTTTTGAAAATATGAGAGGAGTTTTTATGAGATTCCCGATCCGTAGAGCATGAGGGTGAGGCTCCTAACATTTGTTTCGGGCAGCCATATGACAGCCGTCAACTTGTTTTGGGCACTCAAATGACCTTACAATTTTTACTACATACACCCTTGATATGCCTCCAGCCTCCTCATAAAAGGTTTAATAATTCCGTTACTGCTGAATACTTTCTGTAGAAAAACATGGCGATGGTTGTGATATGTGGTCAACCATGTAGTGGTAAATCAATTGCTGCTCAGTGCTTGTGTGATGCTCTTCATGCCGTAGATGAGAAACTAACTATCAGGATTATTGATGAATCTTCTTTTCATCTTGATCGAAATCAAAGTTATGCTGGTTAGTTCCCTCTCTTTCTCTCTTAAAATTAACTAAGACATACCCCAGTTATATGTTTTGTTTTAATTTTAACACCTCCTATCAGTTTCACTTTGGCTCTGCGTTTTAGGGTGTGAAAAAAAAAGTCGATTTCAGAATCTTTTTCTTTTATCATTGTGGTACTTGAATTGAATGACTTAGCATATAAATTGAATATCTTCATCTCTCTTAGTGATTATGAATTTAGGTTTGCGATTGAAATACGGTAGTTTTGAGCAGAATGTTTTCATTCAGATTATGTCAACAAAATGTGGTCCATTTGGAAATTTGACATCGTAAAGCTCGGTGTTGAAGATCCAATTACATTTTTCTTGCATGTTTAATTGAAGGAAAGTTGGTTTACTGCTGTTTGTGTTAGGACTGATGACCTTCCTTTCTGATTTTGGGTTTTATATGTGCATTAACTCTTATTGCTCATGTGATTGATTCTTTACTCTACCATTACTTTCTTTGTGTGCTCACTCACTTTTCTTAGTGATTGTTCTTGTGTTTTGGTAGATATGAGTGCGGAAAAGAATTTAAGGGGGGTACTTAGATCTGAAGTTGATAGATCCTTGCCAAAAGACAATATCGTTATTGTAGACTCTTTGAACAGCATTAAGGTGAGAACATTTACATTTATATTCTTATTCATTTGCTTATATGTCAGGTTATTGCAGGATATAATCCCGTGAGTCTATCTTAAGAACTAGATGTGCATCTCAAGTGCATTTAGACAATTAAAAGAAAGTGAACCTTCGTTTTGTAAGGATTTTTATATGTGCTTAAGAGGAGGATAATGATAAGAACTCTATGCAGATATTAATTGCAGGACTTTTTCAGTTTCATTGTTTATGTACTTGGTTATTCTGAACTAGACACTAGTTTCATCTTCATCCATCTGATTTTTAAATTTAAGAGTGATATTCTTTCTGTTACAGGGTTATCGGTATGAATTATGGTGTTTAGCTCGCGCTGCTGGAATAAGATATTGTGTGGTAAGAATCTTTTATCATTATCTTAGTTAATTTTTGTATTCTCACATTTGATTTTTTTCTTCTTCATATCTATGACACTTGATTGAGCTTTTTACAGCTATTTTGTGATGTAGAAGAAAGTAGTTGTAGGGAGTGGAACAAGGAACGCATAGAGAAAGCGGAAGGGTCATACAATGACAAGATGTGAGTTCAACTATCATGTTAAGGCAATTACTAATCTGATCTTTTCTGTTCTGTTATCTCACTTGTTTAATGACATATAGCCTGTTATTGTTTCTTAAACATTTATAACTTCTTCCTGAAAGACAACAGTTAGCACATAGAACATCTGCACTAGTGTGTGTTTCATGTCTATGTAATTTGTTTTAATCAGCTCTGACTGAGAAACTATATTCCAGCTGTTATGCTTGGAAAAGTTAGATCAACTGTTGAGAGCACAGTATGAAAATAGAAGAGAAGAGACCGATACAGATCGCAGATAAACCGCAAGTGAAACTCCTTAAGGAGTTATTTTAGTAATCCAAGATGGATGAAATACCTTTGTTTAACTGTTAAGAGAAAATATGTTATTATGAGTGTTTCACTTATCACTAGTTCTTCTGTTCAATTGAAGCAACTAGAGTTTCACTAGCAGTTTTACAACTTAGTCAATGGAGTGTATATGATACGTTTTGTACATTAAAATAATGAAAGAATCCTTAAAAGGGGTATACTTAAGTTAACATCAATATATGTATCTGTCTGTCTGATTGTTGACTTCATAACTCTGACGGCTTTATGGTCAAATGTATTGTTAGTTTCTACATATTTGGTACAACTAGTTGTTTTTCCTACTAACCTGTTGATGCACGTTGAAGTAGAAGATTATTATGAATCATGGATTTAAAAATTTGTGAAAATTTGATTGAACAGATTTGAAGATTTAATAAGAAGATTTGAAAAACCAGATAGACGCAATCGGTGGGATTGTCCGCTTTTTGAGTTGTGTCCTTCTAAAGGTATAACACACTTTAATTTTCAGATTGGTATGGTAATTTTATAAACTCTAGTAATAAGCTATATGTTTACAAATGAGATTTATAACTGATCTTAGTTAAACTTGCATAATTCTCTTGTTTTTGTTGGTGTTTGACCAGATAGAATAGAACAGTCGTCTGCTGCTATTGTCGATGCTGTATCATATTTGACCAAAAAAGTAGACTCAAGGACAAAAAGTGTTAAACTTCTCCAACCTACTGTCGCTACTCAAAATGTACGTATTATAGTTTATTGTGCATATATGTGGTTTTTAAACAGCACGTGTATATAAACAATGGAGCAATTCTCTATTTCTGAACAAATGAATGTGTTATGTTCAGGTTCGTGTTTCAGAGGCAAATTCACTTTATGAGATGGATCGTGCAACACAGGTTGTTATTAGGAATAAGTTGGTCAATATCTTATCCATACAGAATTTCTTTTGTTCATTGGTTTTGTAAGCTAGATTTTCAAGCAAACTTTTTCCTTGACATTTTTGCAGGAGGTTATCAATGCGATTATAGAAGCACAATCACAGGCACTAGGAGGACCTACAAATGGCATTTCTCTTGGTCAAAATTTACCAACCATATCCTCCACATTTAAAGTCTTTCATTGTTGGTGATTGCTTTATATTTACACCTAAGAATCATAGGGTAGGCATGCCATGTGTCAGTCAATCATCAAGACCTTGACAATGCAACCATTATTTCCACAAAATCAAAATATGTTTTGTATTACTAATTTACTTCAGAAATGAGCTGCACATCTACAACTTGAAACCCACTAGATGTTTGTTTATGGTTTATTTTACTGTTTAGTTTCTTGATTGGTTTTAAAAGGTTCTAAGGAAGATCTTAAAATCCGGATCTCATCCTCACACAAAGAACAAGTTACCCTTGCATATCTTTCCGTATGTTTGTATAACTTGCTATTAGCAAAATTGCATATCTTTCCACAGTAAAGGACTGAGAGATCCTTGTATCATCTTTTGATAAGTGGGGTTGTATATATGTTAGTGGAAAACACAAGGCAGTAGCTAGTGCTGTAGCTAAAAGGTCAGTTAAGTTTAATCAGGCTATGCGATGGGTGTTTAATCCTCCTCTCTCTTTTCAAGCATACTCTTTAATTTTTTTGTTTTACAGAGTATTATGATGTTACATTTCTCTAAATATTTATATCTTTGTGTCATTGTGTTTAAGACCTTGACCAGCAATTCACATAAACATTCAGAGATCAGTTGGGTTGCCACAGCTTCGGAGCTTGCGTCGCACATTCTTAAAATTGACAGCTCAGTCCAGCTTGAGTGGGCCAGCACCGCCTGCGGACGCAAATATCTCAAAAAGAATGTTTGTTGACTATTTAAACAGGGAAGTAGGAGCTGTTTGATTAATTTTAGTGGGAAAGTAATTATTTCTCCCACAGCCATTGTAGCTGGTATTTTCTATGTATCATATGAGAACGGTAGATTGAAATATTCCAATGAAGTTGTGAAGGCCAAGCAAATCACCTGATGTCATACAGATAAGTTGTGAAGGCCAAGCATATCACCTGATGTCATACAGATTTAAAACCGTGAGAAATTTCTGGTCAGATTGGCAGAGTGATTAGTGTATTCTAGTATTCAATTGAAGTTTTGCATTGTTATTGTCATCTTTCTATGCATATGAAGTTGTTTACTGGACGGCCCAATGCTGATGTAAGTTTTTTCTAGGAAATTACTGTACTTGCTCACAAGTGACTGGCTATTCGGTTTATGGCGGCATCCAAAATAGTTCTGCTGTAACATGATTTTCTGCTTTTTTCTGCAACTCTGGAGGCACTGGTGATGCCCGAGTGGTTATTGTTTGGAAGGCATAACTATTTGTAAGTGTTAGTTTTGAATTTTCGATATTTCTAAAAATTGTTTTTATCCAAATTCTATCTCACCTCTCAAGAACAAAGTACAAACATACTCCAGTATTTACCTATTTTGTTTTACGTTTTATCATAAATGCAAAGGGAGTAGCAAAATTAGATACTGTCCAGTATGTTAACCTTGCTCATGGGCCTGTGCATCAGCAATCTGGTTACCCTTTCTGATTTTGTTAAACATAGTGCGGGCAATTGAAGAGGTTGCATCTTCTAAAATCGACCCAGCCAAGTCATTGAAGTGTTGGTTCCCTTCAAAAAAGTTTATAACCGAGACTCCGAGAGACTAAACCCCTCATGTTCCACCTTCTGCAAATGCAACTCTTCTGCCCATTATATGGCTGCTACTGCTCGGAAAATGCTGTCAACCTAATCACTTAGTGGGCCTGCAAACGCCAAAAGAATCTCTAATGAGTAAGCCGAAACCTGTTCTCTGATAACCTGGCGGCGGTGACTCGTGTGTCCACTTCTCTGGACCAAAGTTTATCAAACAAGATTTGCGATCAGCTTTTCTTCTGTTGGTAACATATTAGCTAAATGCTTTTTGCCATATAGAGGATTCTTGGGGCCACTGGCAAGTCATTGTACCCAAAACATATTCACCGTTGGATTTCATCGCACATAAAAATAGAAATCTTATATAGGGGTTGCATTATTATAGAGGGACACCCATATGAAGACGAAATAGGGACATTTCAAGTAAATTTTAAAAACCCTTTATCCATGGTATTTTTATAATGGCTAAACTACCCCTGATTAGTTAATATTAGTAAAACTAATTAGCTAATAGATTAGACTAATCACAATTAATCTAAAATAATCTTATACATAATTAAATCAAATCAAAAAAAAATCTTTTTAGTTTGGTGGGAAGAAAAAGTAGAAGAAATGAAAGAGAATTTTTAGGTTTTTTTTAAAAACCCTAGATTTTGATTCACTTAACCAGAATAGTGAGGTATATTTCTAACTTAAACTCTTGGTCTTTTAATGACTCAAATTTGATGAAATTACGTAAAAAATGATGATTGTTTTTGTGATTCAGAAAATTTTACGGTTGGGTTTTCATGTCGAACCCAACCGTAAACGACATTTACGGTTAGGTGTTCTTCCCAACCCAACTGTAACCGTAATTCCATGGATGAACACCAAATCATAACAGTTTTACGGTTGGGTTTTTGCATCGGACCCAATCGTAACTAATCTTCCAAAAAAAGTTTTCTTATCCAAGATGATTTACGGTTGGGATTTGACAATCCAACCCAACCATAAATACCAATTTTAGTTTTACTTCCAGACAATTTCAGTCAATATTTACGGTTGGATTTGGGCTTCCCAACCCAACCGTAAAATATCTTTTGGAGCATTGAGTTTAAGGTCAAATTTGGGTTTAAAAATCAAAATTTTAAAGTTATTCAATCATTTTAACTAGATTAAAGGTAAATTAGGTCATTCAAACAAACAAAAACGAAAACAACACAAATACTAGAATCCAAATTTTAGTTGTCCACAAATATTTACGGTTGGGTTTTGGCTGAAAACCGAACCGTAAAACATCCTCTGGAGCATTGAGTTTAAGGTCAAATTGGGTTTAAAAATCAAATTTTTAAACTTATTCAACCATTTTAACTAGATTGAAGGTAAATTGGGTCATTCAAACAAACAAAAACCGAAAACAACACAAATACTAGAATCCAAATTTTAGTTGTCCAGGAAAATTTACGGTTGGGTCTTGGTTGATAACCCAACCGTAAAACATCCTTTGGAGCATTGAGTTTAAGGTCAAATATGGTAAATTTAAAAATCAAAATTTAAACTTATTCAATCATTTAACTAGATTGAAGGTAAATCAGGCCATCCAAACAAACAAAAACCGAAAACAATACAAGTACTAGAATCCAATTTTGAATGATCCAGGAACATTTACGGTTGGGTTTTGGCTGAAAACCCAACCGTAAGTCTGCCATGAAAAAAATGTCAGTTTTACGGTTGGTTTTTCACTCAATAACCCAACCGTAAAACTGACATTTTTTTATATTGACAGTTTTACGGTTGGGTTTTCAGCCAAAACCCAACCGTAAATAATCATTTGTTTTGTTTTTTGACTTGATTTCTTCTTTGCTTGGTTTCCAACTTGAAATTTTTGAAAATAAAACATGAATTTTAGCTTGACAAATTTAAGATAAAAACTTTCTCATACATTCTAACTAAAGTTATAATACACCCACACAAAAAAAAAACACTTAGTTTGACGCAATTGTTATAATAAACATAGAGTTAGGGAGAAGAAGGAGGGGTATGTCGATCAGTTTGACGAACTTTTTTTTTGGTCAAAGGATAACGAGTACGAGGACCAGCACGACCGCCACGAGTACGAGCACCAACACGACCGCCACGAGTACGAGCACCACGTTGTACATCCTCGGCTTCATCATGTGTCTCTTTGTCACTAGGTTGCGGCTCTCTTCGGCTAGTAGTCGCATCTCTTGTACCGGCTCTACTCCTCTTTAAGATTCGAACCGTCTCATATTCGTCTGCTTCATGAAGCTTCCCAATTTTTGCTTACAGGTTCTTTAATTGGTCAAACGTCATCACATCACCTCTACTTAGGCATGGAGTCATAGACTCTGCCAATGCAAGTGCTTTCTTTTTGACCTTATTTTTCTATTCACATATGAAAATAAATGTTGGTTAAGTCTTTAGTAATAAATCTTAAAAACATTAATAACAAAAGTAATTTACGTACCAAATTGAAATATGTTTTTTTCCAAACATCCATGACACCATCTTCTGTGTTGTTTCCTTGACCCCTTTGAAGTATTCTCATAGATTTTGGATCAATGTTAATGACATTTGGATGACCAAAATGACGATACCAATCCAAGTAATCTTCTTCAGCCTCTTTTGTGCCCGGAGATGGATTTACCTCCTCCCTTTGGATTTGGTATTCCGGTTTATGGCGGTTGTTCCAAACCACGACCGAAGGCGTTGTGATGTATTTGAGCACGATGCTTGGGCCTTCGATCATGGAGCCATTCACACACAATTTAAAGGCTTCGTGTGTTACCTTGGTTTGGACATAGCCACATTGGCAGAGAGTTCGACGGGGGTTGCACATCACGAACCCAAACGAATGGTACAAAGGCCCGTTGTATCCAGACATGTTTGATAATTGACGTAAATCTTCAACTACTCTATCATCATCTATGTCAATCTTCACATAAGGATCAAAAACAACATATTCAACGGTGAAAGCATCAAGTTGACTTCTCATCGTTGCTATCTGCACTTCTTTATACTGAGTACCGGTGAATATGAATTTCTTTCTGGTAGGTCCAGTAAAATCACCGCTCCACTCCGTCTTAGGAGCCAGGCTCGGAAAGTGATCATAGACCCATGCCTATGAAGATGATAAATATTAATATAAGATAATGCCCAATAAAAATTTGAATTTAAATATTGAAATTCCAACATTAAATTACCTGAAGAAGACCAGTATTCCCGGAAATCTCAGTTCCTCTAACCCTCGAAGCTTTTCTAAGGTTGGCAAGTAGGTAAGAGAGGGTGACAGTTCCCCATGAATACTCATGCATCTTCTGGAGATCCGTCAACCACTGTAAAAAGTGAGCGTTGAACCTGTTTCCTGAGTTGTGAGCAAAGAAGATGGTGCCGAGCATATATAGTAGATACGCCCTGGCTGTATGCATAGCTTTGGTTTCATCTATGACGACCCTATCCTTTTCCAACTGCAGGGTTCCTCCAAACTTCTCCCTCAGACTACGCAACAAGATCTTCTTGGTCATACCTAAACCTTTATTCGTTGCTACCCCGGTTTATCTCCAGCAGCCAATTTAAACTATGATTCGGCTTCTGTCTTCTCCCATCCAAGTGTATCTTTGACAAGGACACAGAGATCACTCCAAGACATGTTGTTGCCAAAATCTTCATACACAACTTTTCCTTCAACTGGTAAGCCAAGAATTGACTTGACATCATCCGACGCTATTGTCATCTCGCCGAATAGGAGATGAAACGTATCGGTTTCATGCCAATAACGTTCCCTGAAGGTTGTGCAGGTGACACTGTCATATTCCAACATCAAATTGGAAATTCCGGGAGCCAACCCTGTACCATTTACGAGAACTTGGACGGCCATACATTCTTCAGCTAACAACCAATGTTGAGCCCTTTGACGAACCAATTTCTTCACGGCCTGTTTATGATCCTACAAAGAATAAAAACAATCTTTTTTAACTTGAAGTTATACAAACAAAAATTTAACAAAACAAAAGAAGTTTTTAGATTAATACCCTAGTCTCATTAACTTTGGCAGCCCATGAATGCAGAAAACAAATAATATTGCAGACCTGTCTGGGGCCTCACCCTAAGGTCTTCCATTCCTCTTCTTAGGCAACAACACGTTTTTGCCTTTGGGAATATGCTTGCCTTTCGGTTCAGGATGCTTCCTTGGCTTGGGTTTCTTCCTTTGAGGTTCAGTAGAAGCAACAACAATTTCTTTACCTTTTCCTTGAGGGAAAAATTGTTCTCTGTCCGTCTTTTCTTCATCACATTGTTGCTGCTCTTGTGGTGGTTCTCTAATCACAAGAGCACCTCCACTGAACACCGGTAGATCTTCGAAGTCTTGAGGTAGTACTAGTTGAGTAGATCTACCACCCCTACCTCAAAAGTCGTTTTCTTCTTATGGTTCTTTCTCAAGCCTCTATTATCTACCCCTGAACTCCGTGGCGAGGGGTTGGAGTGTGAGAAATTGGTGTTAAATTATTACCCCTCTTCTTCCTACAATATACAAGCAATACAAGTTAGATAATTTCCAAGCAATTCAACTCAAACAATTTTTTTTTCTTACTTTCAGAATTTTTTACGGTTGGGTTACACATATCGAACCCAACCGTAAATAATCCTCAACACAAAAAATTTTCATATGCAGAATAATTTACAGTTGGGTTTTCCAATCGAACCCAACCGTAAATAATCCTCAACAGAAAAAATTTTACATATGCAAAATAATTTACGATTGGCAATTAGAATCAAACCCAACCGTAACTTATAAAAAAAAATTTAAGTACAATTTTTTTTACGGTTGGGTTCATAATCGAACCCAACCGTAAAAAAACATCTTCATCTCCTTCATTTTTATTTACGGTTTTTTTTTTTTTAATAACCCAACCGTAAAATGTAGAAGAAACCAGTTACGTTTGGGTTCGAATGGAACCCAACCGTAAGTTCTTCAGAACATACATTTATGGTTGGGTTTTCCAATCGAACTCAACTGTAAATAATCCTCAACACAATTTTTTTTACATATGCAAAATAATTTACGGTTGGCAATTAGAATCAAACCCAACCGTAACTTATAAAAAAAAATTGAGTGCAATTTTTTTTACTATTGGGTTCAGAATCAAACCCAACCGTAAAATAACATCTTCATCTCCTTTATTTTTATTTACGGTTTTTTTTTAATAACCCAACCGTAAAATGTAGGAGAAACCAATTACGGTTGGGTTCGAATGGAACCCAACCGTAAGTTCTTCATAACATACATTTACTGTTGGGTTTTCCAATCGAACCCAACCGTAAATTATTCTGTAACCCAATTTGTTTTACAATAACAACAATCAAACAAGAAAATGAATCACTTTAAGGTTGTAAAAATAACATGGGTTTTGTTAAATACCTTATATACACCATTTGTTGTGGTTTCGAAGTTTGATTTTGATTGTCACCACCGATTTGTTCTTCAGTCTCTTGATTAAGTTGAAAAGTTTGATTTTGATTGGCATCACTACTACCTTCTACACCTTTAGTATGATTCTTCATCACGAACTTTAGAGTTTAATCGACAAATAATTTTTCGAATCGACGATTAATCAACGAGGAATTTCGATGGAGAAAAAGAGTTGAAATGGAGAAGGAGGAGATACGGTTGGGTTTTGAATTAAAATGGAAAGGTTTTGTTTTGTTTAGGTTTTAATAGATTGAAGGGTAATATGGACATTTAACATAGCCCATATGATACCCCCCTAACGGATTATTAGGTCAGCCTGAATCCATTTACAACCCCTCTATCAAGCTTGCAACCCCTATGTAAGGTTTTTAAAAATACCTGGTTAGTTTGGAGCCTACGTGAATTATTTTGGCCCTATCCAATTTTACGTCCATCCATATTAGTAGATAAGGGGTGTCTAAATTTGCACGAAAATACTAAATTACCCTCTATAAAAACCTAATATTACAAACTAAAAGTAAAACCAGTTACTAAAACTAATTACCCTAACCTATTTTTCATTTAAATCTTAACAACCAATTCCTCTTCTTCTTCTCTTCTTCTCTCTTCTTCCTCTTTTTTCTCCATTTCAACCCAAAATATCGTCGTAATCGGCGATTTTAAAAAACGATTAATCGTTTTTTCCTTTATATATAACGAAAATGGCAAGACGAATGAAGCATCACACTAAAGGAGCAACTCCACCTAGTGAAAGCGATCCAGGAATTAGATAATCAATTCGACATAAACCAAAAAAGAAAACGGCTACAAAAGCAATGGCTTGGATCATGTACTTTTCTATCATCCCATCACTCTAAATTAGGTTTCAATCACATGCCAACACCCAAAAATTGAAAATTTTGGTTTCTGGTTTTTTTATGAAAACCAGAATCGTTGGATGTTCATGTCTACATCCAACGATTCCATTTTGAATCGTTTGATGTTCATGCCCCCGCCGAACAATTCCAAAGTAACTGAAAAGTCAGAAACATCAACCCAGAATTGTTATATGTGGACATTTTTATCAAACAATTCTGGGTCGAAAAGAAAATGAATATTTATCAGAATCGTTCGATGTGGACATCACTATCGAATGATTCATATAAAAGAAGAAATTGAAATTTCTTAGAATCGTTCGTTGTTGACATGCCTATAGAACGATTCTAGTTCGAGAAAAACACCCAATGTTTATGTTTGTTTTTTATCCTATAATCGTTGGATATGAACACCAACATAGAACGATTCTGTAGTATATCATGCTAGGAATCGTTGGATGTGGATAAACAAGCTGGTGCTAGGTTGGGGAGGCGGCGGAGCCGGCGCCAACAAAAAAAACACGAGTGAGAAAGGATGCTCGGGGCGAATCAAGCAGTGGACAAGGACCTACCAAACGAGGTCGAGGTGGTCGTGGGGAAGGCGTTGATATGGTTGAATGAATGTTTTCTTGTTTTTCAAACTAATGGGTCTTCACTTTGGATAATTATGTCTTTATTTTATGATTGTTATTTGAATTTAAACATATGGATAATAAGGTTTATTAGTTTATGAAAGAATGAATTCAGTTAGTTTTAAAGTTATTGTGTATACTAAGACGCGATAAAAGAACTACAGTTTGTTCAAATTTGTTATCGAATCTCTGGATGTTTTTATTACCAGAATTGTTCGACGTGGAAAAACCTATCAAACGATTTTGAATAGAAAAACCAGAACTTTTTCCAGATATTCATAATCGGTTGATATCAACGTTCATATCAAACGATTATAGGTAGAGAAAAAAAACCAACTTTCTGCTGTTTTTTGACGATAAAATCGTCCGATGTGGGCATCCATATGTAATGATTCTAAGTATGGGGAATGCCGATATTTCAGGTGGTTTTTTAGCATAGAATCGTTCGATGTTGGCATCTATAAAAAACGATTCTAAGCGGAGGAAAAACAAAAATTTATGTTGCTTTTTGACGATAGAAACGTTTGATGTGGACAACCATATAGAATGATTCTAAGGTTTAATCACATGCCAATTTTTGTTGTTTTTCTTAGCTTAGAATCGTTTGATGTGGAGCTATATATTTGGATATTTTCGATAACATAGAATCATTCGACGTGTACTTACATAATGAACGATTGTTGCATAATATTTCACCCAAATTTTGAGTTTTTTTGAAAAAAATAGTCGTTGGGACTTCCTCTATATAACAAGGACCTCTATCCATGGCACAACTTGCCCCAAACTTACACCTTCTACTCACTCCCACTTCATCCACTACTCAAATAGAGTCGGGGAAATGGAATGGGAACCAGATGAAGATTTGGAGCTCCTCAAGTCGTTCATTCCCGTCTTCCGTGAATATCCGTTTGAAATTTATTCGATGTTTTGGAAGAGAGACAACGAATTCTTCTATGACCGCACCGAGAACCTTAACCATCGTAAATTGAGAGACTTAACATCTAGATTCTACATCATCAAAAGCGAAATGCGAGAGTTCCGGAAAATTAGAAGAATGGTTCACGAGCATCATCCTCAAGCTTCTAATAGCGAGAAAGTGAGTAGTTCGGCATGTTTATCCCTCTCTTATCGATTGATGTTCGCATACTAACGTGTAATCGATTTAATTCCAGGTCGAATGTTCCCATAGCCTATGACGAATTCGAAACCGGGAAAGGATGTTCATGCACGCGAGGGAATACGCCATGTTGAACCAACATGCTCAGAGGTTCATTAACGATGTATTAACGTGCGAGCTTCAAGAATACGCGTACAAGATCATGTAATGAAATGTGTTAATATCCTAAACTATGTAATGCAATGCGCTAATATCCTTGACTATGAATGAAATTTGTCATTTATGAAAGTGTCCCAGAATCGTTTCATAATAACACTCACATATAACGATTGTTGAAATCGTCCTTTGTGAATGGAAACATCCACTGATTCCTATGTTCTTCAATCACAAAGAACACCATCCCAGAATCGGCATACATTATCCTTCATATCCAACGTTTTTGGGTTGATTAACTTCGAAAAAAATCAATTTTTTTTATAAATTATTGCTAGTTTTGATGATTAGTTAACACTAGTTGATTTCACAACTAATACAATAAAAAAACTAGATATTGAATTAATTAATATTAATTAATTATTGGGTAAATTAAGCGTTGACATAAATAGTTAGATAAATAATTCTAATATTTAATTTGTAATGACCCTATTTTATCTTTTAATGGTAGGACTAAAATAATTCTCGTAGATCCTAAAGTAGCCAGGTAAATATACTCGTGGTAAATCTGGAAGTGAACGTGAGAAACGTAAGTGTCTATTGCTAACGTGCTCCAAGGGTTGACGATAACCCCCAATTTTTATTATCCAGATTTTTGTTCTGAAAAATCGCTTTTCTCAACTTCTCCGTAAACACCTACTGCAGAGGGCTCTAGTTCTCTGAATCTCTGCTTCTTAAACCCTTAATAATCGTAAACCCTAGAGGGTTTATCATCTCAATGGAAAACCTTTCCCTAGTTTCTTCCCCTAAAATTCTACTAGGTTCTTCTTCTTCACCAAATCTCGGCTGTCCGATTTCACTCAAACATTCTTCTTTTTCCCTTTTTCACAGACGAAATGCTTCTTATCAAACCAGATGTAAAATTACAGCTCGAGCTCACCACCGATTTAGTGATAAAATTCGTCTCCCTATAACAAAATCCGAAAACGGTACTTCCTCTCTATCTTGATCATGTTTTTTAGTTTCATTGGTGGTTCTTCTATCTATCCTGTCCTTTGGTCTTAGTTTCTGGTTCTTCGTAACAACCGTTTGTGTTTGGATATTAGTAACTGAGGTTTTTGCAAGCATTTCTTCTTCTTCAACTAGCAAAGAAACTTCTTCTTCTGTTGGAGTCACCCCTCAGCTCGTACCACCTCCATCATCTCAGATGTAAATGTTCCTCCATGATTGCTAGTATTATGTTTTCTTTTTTTGCTTCCATTCTATATTTAAGTGTGTGTTTATTGCACTTGTCTACATGGGCATATGTATGAGTACAATTCTAGTTTCATAACTGGTATGTATTTCAGTGTTTGGCTTAACCTTATTATTATGTTTGTAGAGGATCACCATTATTTTGGATTGGAGTTGGAGTTGGGTTCTCTGCACTATTTTCATGGGTAAGCTCAAGGAACATTACATTGTCTCGTCATTATATTAGTCACATGTAGCTACATTTACTTGAATTGCTTTTTACCTTGTACTGTTGAACATTCATTTCTGACCGTCTTTAATCACTTTTTTCAGGCTTCGTCAAACTTGAAGGTGAGTTATTTCAATCCATTTGACATTTTACGAGGTACACATTTGTATTTCTTTCCTTTTGTGCTTCGTTTATGGTATATGAAGATCTTTATCTTATGTTAAGAGTTAAGGACGGCTGAATCATGTAATTCCTATTTGATAGATTTTGATATGCAAGCTTCAAGTCGTACTTTCCCTATCATACGTGAGTTGAGAGGCTGACATGTTGCCGTCCAAAATGCTGGGCAGATGCCAGGACACTTGTTTTGATAATCTTAAACCTTATTGCGTGTCTAATAGTTTCATTGATTAAACATGATTTAATTTTTGAGAGTTTTTATTTCTGTTACTTATGCTAGTTTTCCTATGATTCGTTACTTATGGTAGTTGTAATTTATGAGATAGATCTTCCAACATAAGAAAAGCAGTACCAACTAGTGTTTTCCTTAATGCGGTACATTAAGGATGTCACTGTGTGAGTACCCATTACGTCACGGGTTTATGTGCACAGTATCAGAACCATGTACTTAAGTTTTTTATGCATAATAGATACATAGACGCACCTGCACTAAGCATTTCATTCTAAAAAAACCTTAAATCTGCGAGCTAATGAAAATTAAAATACAATTAACTAGTTTATTCTGTTTTGAAAAAAAAGGTAATTATACCCATTATGTTTGTGTTGCCAATAAGATCAGAAAATTGAGGCCCACCAGAGATGCCTATTTTGATGGCTAGACTTTTAATATCGCATCCCCAAATCACTTCAATTTTTTGGAGATGAATGATTGGTTCTGTCTTTCTTGCCGACTGCCATGTAAATTCTGCTTGGTGAACCTAAGAAGACAGACCACCTGACACAGTCAAGTTATATCTTTCCACAATCAAGAACCACATGCACTACTTGAGAACGAACTAGTAGGATTAAGATATCAATGGCTAGTTTCGTCGGGTTAAGTGCTCACAGTTTGATTAGAAAATTATTTTCTGAACTATCTGAAGTCCTTTTCGGATGATTCCTCATAAATAATAAAAAAAGTGTTCGCAGTCTTAGAAATGGTAGATTCAATATAGAAGGGTTGAAAAAAAGATGCAAACAGAAGACTGTAGCTTTGGACTTTTTTTTTCTATGATTACAGTTTTTTTTTTTTGATGTATGCCACACGTGTAGTATACTAGTATGTAGTCAGTTATTCGAATTTGCACCATTGCCATTCTATGACACTAAATATTTATAACTTTTTTCTTGTACAAACTAACAGTTGAAACAGAAGCAATGTTATTCCAGATAGAAATCAGACACGTGAGTTTCTAATTGAAATCTTCTTTCAGAAATATGCTATGCAACAAGCAATGAAGACTTTGACGGGGCAGATGTCCAGGGGAAATAGCCCACTTAATAATTCTGCCTTCTCTCAAGAATCACCATTTCCATTTCCATTTCCTATGCCCCCACCACCTACATCAGGTACTTCAGCTACTCCTGCTGCTTCACCACCCAGCCGCCCTCGCGTCACAGTAGATGTCTCGGCAACAAATGTAGAGGCAGCCCCACACTCCTCACCTGCTGAAGTTAAACGAGAAACTGAAATCAAGAAGGAACAACAGAAATACGGTATTTGAGCCTTCAATATATATATATTTACTCAGCAAGACTTTGACTGATACTGGGTGGCATAAAGCCCCAATTGGCATGTAGGCTGTAGCATGCTAATGGATGACTACAGGACCCGTCCGCGAGGCCATTTGGTGTAACATACCTGGGCATTTATGCAAGCCTGTCCTATCATATTAATCATTATATATTTGTTTGTTTTCATTTGAGTAACACATGAAGATACATATCCAACACCATATTGTTTCATCATTATCTTAGTCTTACGCTGTACATCGTTTTTCAACACGAATCACAAAACCTGTTTGTATTTTTCTGCAGCTCTTCTCTATATGATTAAATACCTTCATACACTATGAATCTTAATGCTTAGTAAATTACTAAATTATTGTTCATACTCTAGATTCTTTGGAAGCTCTATTGTTTCCTTGAGCTGGATTCTAAACATACATGTATTTTCTGTATTCCACTAGTTAGCAATGACAAATGAGAAATGAGTATTTGAGGGAATCTAAAAAGTCAAAACAGATAGAGCCAGTTTGAGTGCTTTTTCACGTGTGTCTTATGACAAATGAACATTATTCAGGGGCATTTTTTTATTAAAATCAATAAGGGGGAACGACTCAAAATGGGTGCTGATATAGCCATATAGGCACTTAAGTTAGATCTAGATGTGTGCCTCAACTAATTGCATTACTCAAGATGGAAAGTTGAGCAGCAAACAGGAATTATGTTACTTATCACATTTGCTATATGAATTATCCTGTTGGATATTTCATTAGTCTCAACTTGCATTTAGGTGGTAGTGTCTGATAATGCAGTTAGTTATCGCATCTGATGGTATACTGCTTAACCCAAACATTTATAAGTGTTTCCATATGGAATGTTGAATTGCATTCTCAGCATAACATGTGGGAGTACAAGGCATTTCTATTTTGTTAATTCATAGGCCTGCCTTACAGAAACAGGCCACTGAATTAGTTCTTAGATGAATCGACAGAGCATGGCTAGACGTCCTAGAAACCTTTCTTAGGTAGGGAAGTTGGTAAATGGTTAACTCTATCTGTTGACTGACATAGTTTGATATATATCATGATTAGTGAGCTGCTACAATGTCTCTTAAGGATGATGTATTTTAGAGCTCCTTGATGATTTGACTTTTCTTTTAGTTTGAAGTTTGTGGTGAACATCATGTACTGATTCTACGCAAAACTGGGCATTCCATAAGTCAAGGATAAATAAAATAACCTAAGTAGAGAATTTTAGGGTTCAGTAATTAGATTAAAGAATAGGTGTTTAATTGAGAAAGCATACGATGCAAGTTTGAGGCTACAGTCCCTAACTCCTTTCTAAAACATGGTTTATGGTTAAATAACTTAGCTTCCCTTTGCATGTGATGTAGATAACTTCTCCATTTTTCTTTCCTCGTCTTACTTTAAACCTCGCAAGCAAGGTTGTGTATCTTTATTTTCGTTGGTGATCCCTTAAGATCAGTTTGCAACTTCACCAAGATAAAGTTTAGCATCGTTTTTTGTTGGATGTACTAAAGCTTACATGCTGGTTCCTGCGAGTAGAACATGTCACTACCAGGACATGACACTGAATAACTGAACTCACAGTAAAAACAAAATTTCTTGGAGCCTATGCATAATCTCGGATGTTGATTGTTCTATTCTTGTTTGAAGTTTCCTTTATCATGTTGTGAAAATAATTTTTACCTGGGTTTATCGAGTAGTATTTTTTGTGCAGCTTTTGAAGACGTGTCTCCCCAAGAAGTGTTGCAAGAGGATCTTTTTACTAGTTCTAAAAAATCATCGGAGCAAACTCCCACCAAGAATGCTCAGTTTTTTGAAGAAGTGAGTCCATCGAGGAATTTTTGTGTATGGGTGAACTGATGCTTCACAATCATTTATTTATATATAATTTTATTAAACCGTAGGTTTCTCATAACGGAGCTGCTTCGAAGCAGGATGAAAGTTACTATAAAGAGACAGCACAATCTTCTGGTGCGCATATACCACTTTAGCACTTCTTTTGTCCAACATAGACATTTGAGCTATACTCTATTAATTTCCATCTCAAATGATTGACAACTTGTACAGATTCACGCTGGGTGGGGCCATCACTTAGTTGTTAGGATCCTTTTAATTTAACTTATGATGAGAACCTGCATACATCAGATGATACCTTTAAGTTATGAGTTGAACCGAATTGAGTTCGCAAGTTCATTCTGTACGATATATAAAAATATGAGCTTATCACCTTTGAAATTACTCGTGATACTCATCTGATGAATAAACTTTCCATGAAGTTGTCAGCTAATGAATTCTAGTCTTCCTTAATTAGGGGAAGTGATGGCAGACATTATTTCGGTTATATGGTTCTTGGCCATTATTGTGTCCATGAACAAGAAAACCGCATTAGAGAAAACGATGACAATATTTCGCTTAATTTGTCTCCCTTGGCTAATAATTAATCTAGGAACAGGAAAATCTCCCATGTCAGTAGATTCACTAGAGAAAATGATGGAGGATCCAACAGTGCAGAAAATGGTTTATCCGTAAGTTGATTGTGCTTATTACTCATTTACTCTTTATGTTTAGTTTTTTTTTATTATCTTGCATCCAGTGCTGAGTATGACATTATGGAAGATGGTTATTCATGACCAGTTTTATTCTTCACTTCATCCAAGGATTTGCATGCCCTGGTGCTTGTTTATCAACTGCACTATTTTTGGTTATTTCATAATTATAAAGAGGTACTTAATCTCTGTGTTTTACAGCTATTTACCTGAGCAAATGAGGAATCCTGAGACCTTCAAGTGTAAGTATTCAATATTGCCTAGTCCAGTTTCTCTTTTATCATTAGCAAGCTGTGATTTGGTTAGGCATAGAAGTTGGAGTAACTATGTAAGCACATACATATGATACCGATTGAAATAGTTTCAACCACCAGTTACTTTTTCAAAGTCACGGGATTATTAGTTAGTCAATCTTGTCAGGTTACTGTACTATCTGAATAACACAGTGAGAGCCTAAAAGCTGGTTACTGCTGGTATTCATTATAAACTAAATATTGTTAAACAAGATGCTATGCTAAAAAATTCATTTAAAAAATTTGCGTTTCTGTTTTTATTCATCCGAGATGCAGTTTCTTCTGCTACATCATTATTTCAATTTCGCTGTGCAAGTACAACCTCTCAAAGCACTCTTTCAACTATATCCTCATTATTTTGCTAAGCACATGGGTATTAAAGGATCATTGTGATGTCAAGGTATTGTAGTTTTCCATAACTGATTGGATATTTTTGCAGGGATGCTTCAGAATCCGGAGTACCGCCAACAGCTGGGGGATATGCTGTAAGTGCTTCAGTTTTCATTTCACCTGAATCTGCTTATCATGGTAATAGAATGTTTCTTAATTTTATGCAATCATTTTGTGGAGTAGCTACAATCTACATTCTTGAATAGTGCAAGCTGGTGGGTCTTAGTTCTCATAATCTGGTAATCTAGAGCTTCGTATTGGTTTGTTTACTTTATTTAAATTAGATTAGATCCTATTCTTAGAATTTTAGCTCTTTAATTACTTGAAGATAATAACAATAAACCATACTCATGCTGAATCAGAAATAACCCTAGTAATAACATACTCTATAGTTCAGATAATCACCACCATACAGTTATTTTACCATGTTGTACAGCTTTACAACACCCTGTAATCAGTTCTTACTATAACCGAACTAAACAACATCATGAACATCGCCATGAAGAAGAAATAGGTAGTTAACTTATTAGGTTTTGTCTTGGACTTCAACTTCTTTTTCCTCATGCTTGAATGAGAGACAAAATCAGATTTCTCCTTTTATGCAAGATGCTAAGAAGAGAGTCCTTGTACTTGCCACATGTTCTCTAACCTTTCCACAGTGAGTTAGAGAAACACCTCATGGCTACATAAGACAGTTTACTAGTTATCATTAAGCTACTTAACTTTATGTAGCACTAAGCTTAAGCTTAGTTTTTAGTGCAGGATTGAACCATAGTCACACCTTAATCCAGCTCAACCTAAGCTAATCAGGCATTAGCTCAAACTATAAGAAGCCAACACCTATCACTTACTAATCTAGAGTCCAGATTATTTTCATAAATGAGCAGATATATGGTTAGAAAACAAAGTTGGTAGCATGCCATGTTCCCATCTTTGTACTTTCATTTCGACAGTCAATGCTGTCTTCAGATTTAGCACGCTTGTAATCTAGATCCTACAATTTACCAATTTGAGAGGTCGGTCGTTCTCTTACTTGAGCAGACATGGTTAGAAAACAAACTAATACCATGACATATTCCCCCTTTTGTACTTTTGTTTGGACGCAATTATGTTGTGTTATACGGATGTTAATCTGGTAAGCTATCTAGCAGTTGGTTAGTAACCCTGTATATCTGTTTTTACTGGATTCTAGAAACAATATGGGTGGAGGCACTGAATGGGACAACAGGATGATGGATTCCTTGAAAAATTTTGATCTTAGCAGTCCAGAGGTGAAGGAGCAGTTTGGTAAGCTCGTTACTAAACACTCTGTTGTTGCCATATTTACGTAGAGTTTGTTGTATGTATGTATGCTCGCAACACGGTCTTTTTTAGCGTGTTATGCTGTGTATTATCATTTTGGATGTATCTGGTGTGATAGTACTTGATCTCGATGCATCTCTTAATTTGGCTCACTGAAGTTAGTTGGATGTGATTGTAACGCAGCGTGCCAGCACTGATGTACCTGTACATTGGATGTGGGTCTTTTTCACAAGTCAAGTAACATTGTTTTATATTTTTCGTTTATTTGATTCTTTTCATGGTAGACCAAATCGGGCTTACACCAGAGGATGTTATTGCCAAAATTATGGCTAATCCAGATGTTGCTATGGCATTTCAGAATCCAAGAGTTCAACAGGCTATCATGGATGTAAGGCCGCTACTTCTAAGTATTTGTGTTGTGTGATATTGTTGGAAGTCTTTGACATTTTATTTCTTTTTGCAGTGCTCGCAGAACCCTCTCAGCATTGCTAAGTACCAAAATGACAAAGAGGTGAGGGTTTGCTCGTCTTGCTGTTTATATAATTGCTAGTGTTGTCTTGTGCAATGAATTGTGGTGAATATCTATTAAGAATTCCTAGTTGTTTTTTTTCCCATCATTAGGAATTATGTAGATGTGTTGGTAAATAAATGATTTTCTTTTCTTATCCTAAATGGGAACTCAAATACAATGAATGACATAGATATTTTCATAAAAAGAATAAAAATAGTGGAATGCACAAAGTTGTTCAGCAGCATGTGGTACATATTTGGTTCCTGAAACAACTGTGCCATTGATCAATATGTATTTTTTTAACTAAAACAAAAGTCCCAACTAGATTGTGGTCTAGTTAAAAGACAATGATGCTTCTTTAGAACTTCAGTCAAGTTGGCAGGTGTCTTCTGCTAAAATATATATTTTGGTTATTTCTTTGAGGGAAGACTGTCATGAACCCCACTACTAGATCCCTGTACTAGCTAGGACCAGCATAATCAGAAACAATCAGTGTGAACATCTCTAGATGCATCATGGTAGTATTTTCTTTTTGTCGTACTGGAATTGCCTAGGAGTATGAATCAAGAATCCCCTTGTGATGCTGACTTCAAGAGGGAAATTTGGTTGCTATTTGAAACGTGATGTGTTATGCTCCCTCTCTTTGATGTCCGCACCGTCCCTTTTTCTTGTGTTCTCTTTTTTAATCGAGTTACTTACTCCCTCTTGGTTGACACATTGAGGTGTAATTTACTACTTTCATCTTTCAGGTGATGGATGTGTTCAACAAAATCTCAGAACTCTTCCCTGGGGTTGGTTCACCTTGATTTCCTCCATACACCTCCAGCTTCAACTTGCTAGGATCAGTGCAGCTGAAATTTTACATTGATTGTACAGGAGAACCTATGTTCCGATTTAATACCAAGTTTTGTTTAATTTTTAGATTATTTAGGTTTAGCTTAATGGTTCAAAGTGTAGGAGTCTGTATTGGTTGAAAACTGTCCAACAAATAGCTAGGATAATCAGAATGCGTACCTGTGTACTTTGTGATGAATAGTTCTTATGAATATTTTGGTGTTACGAATTTTGCAGGCTAGAAAAGACTGAATCTGGGTTAGTTTTTTGTGTTATGTTTCTTTTGTTTTTGACCGATGAACTTATGGGTTCAGCCCAATAAAAATCCAAAATTGACCAGTGTCAATCAAGAAAGGAAAAGAAGCTAGTGTTTCGACCTGCATTTTTGTGTTACAAACACTACAGGGGAAAACATCCTAATGGTTGGTGTAAATCGATTAAGATATACATTTTTATCTTAGTTAGAACTCAAATTACGTACGTACTGGTTGCGTAATGATACATAGAAGACCTAGTAACCTACGTAATTTAGTGGTGTGGTCAATACTGATCTACACGGCTGATGCTCCAGCCTGTAAGTTAGGCTGTAACTGCATGTAAAAGGCTAGTGCCAATCTTAATCTGGGCAACCATGCACTACATACCACAGCAATTTTAGGCGTTCAGTTTGTGACAATCACAGGATATACTTGATTACTTTGCTGAGTTTACATGCATAATTATATCATTCCGGGGTGTGAGAACCATTTTTATCCAAAATAGGGTGTCCGTCACTTCATTTCTTATGGAGACGTTTCAATTATTAGTGGAGTTCCTCCAAATTTGGGGGTTCACTTATAAATAGAGATCTTTCACCGTGTGTTGTATAGTGGCTTTGATTTCTAAGAAAAGTATCTCCTTATTTTAGTTGTTTTATAGTGTTGACAAAGGAACATTACGACTTCAAGATTATCTAAAAACCTGAAAAATGAGCATGACGTGAGAATATATGTTAGCCTTTTATTATTTTTAGACCTTTTTGCAAGAACTTATTATAAAATGAAATAATTAGTTCAACACTTGTGTGTTGTGTTTCTTGAATCTGCTAATCCTCGGTTTCAAACCTTTTCAACAACTTCCTACCCAAAAGGAACAATGATACTATTTATTTCATCTAATTATTTTAAATGCTAAGTCAGATACTAGTTATATAGCTGGAAATGAATAAATATATACCTAGAGGAGAAAAGACAACGAAGAAAAAAGAGCTGTCAGATTTTATATCTGTTTATGTATACTTCTGTAATAGCAAATCTAATCTTGATGTGAATTGTTGTGAATTGTGATACTAATGGAGCCAGGTTTTTGAAATATGTGATATAAAATGGGCTTGCGAAATCATTTGCAGCAAAAAATAAAAAATAAATTTATATTGGGTGAGCAGTTGCACACCCATGCTCTTGCCTGGCTTCGTCCACGCTACCAGTAGAATTTTTTTTATACCCTTCAATTAGGAAAAAACAAATAATTTAGGCGTAGAAAGTGCTAAATGCTTGACCAATGCAACTGGCACTTGCAGAAGAATCTCTTGATAAAATTTGGAACATTTTAGTTTCAAAAATTGTTTGACCATATTATGCATCTATAAGAAGACTTGACTTTGTCCAAAAAGATTTTCCATGGAACATAAATGATTTGATACGGTCTCTTTTCTTCTGCATAAATACGTAACGTATAACTAAGCCAATCACAAGGAAGGTGCAACATCAAATACTAAATAACAAGTCTTTGGTCCATACTCACTTCAATCAAACCGCGTAATTCTAAGCTAACTTCCTTAAGAAACATACTTAGAATTTTTTTTCAAATCTCAAATTTTTCTCTTAGAATCATATTATTTCTTTAGAGGATCCAAAACTATGAAATTCATTCACATATGGATTCCAAAGAGTACTCTCTCTTTGTTATGTTAGCAATTCTTTTCCTACATTTTCAGTTCATATTTCAAACTTCACTAGCTTCTTCGTCTTCTTTATCGATATCTGAAACTTCTAACCAAGTTTTAATTTGTTCATTGATACCATCATCACCAGGTTTACTACAAAAATCATTTCTGAATTGCACTAATTTTCCAACAACTAATCAAATTCCTGTCATTTCGCCAAACGTGTCGATATCAGCGATTACTGGGGGCAACGGGTTCCAATGTATTTTAAGTCCAACATCACCGGAAACTTGTGTTCTTCGTTGCTGGAGATTCTCCGGTAATGGTACGGATATTATTCGATATAAGAGGATTTATAGAGGTCCATTGCTAGATGAACTTGTCTCTGGGAAATCACACATTTGCGCTAGAGTTACTAGTACTAATCGTGTAGAATGTTGGCAATGGCAAGAATTTGACTCTGGAGGCAGTTATAACTTATTCGGGATATCCGCAGGAGGAGAATTTTTATGTGGGTTAACAGAATCCAAGACAGTCAAGTGCTTAGGAAATGATCGAGATGTTGTCGGTGCTCCGCCGAACGGGACTTTTAATGTTGTTAAGGCCGGAAATCGCCATGCCTGTGCTATTTCAGCTCATGGAAGTTTAAAATGCTGGGGAGAAATGGTTGGAGAAGTTCCACCAGGAAACTTCGTAGATTTAGCACTAGGAAATAATCGAACTTGTGCTCTTCGCAACAACGGGACAATGGCTTGTTGGGGCGGGGATAACGATTTCATGTTACCAGAGGAATTACGAGAGATGGAGTTTATTCGGATTGAAGCGAGAAACAGCGTTTTCTGTGGGGTTGTTACAAAGAATTTCTCAGTTTTTTGTTGGGGTAATAGTGAGATTTTTAGTCCTTATTCAATGGTGTTCAAGTATGTGCAACCTGGACCTTGTTCCACAACTTGTCCCTGCAGTATTGTTGCGGGTTCAGAAAATTTTTGCAACGAAGGAGGTATATGTCCTCCTTGTAGTAGTCCAATATCACCGGCATTACAAACATCTCCGCCACCGCCGGTGTCTATGCAACCCGGAAGCTGCGGAAATGACAAGAGAAGGGTGGCATTTCTAGTGGTGGGTTCTGTGGGAACATCGTCCATGATACTTGTTTTTGGTTTCTTTCTCTTCAAATTTTGTAAGAATAGGGTTTGTCGAATTCATGATTCAGGTCGGTTGGATCAAGTAACTGTGCAGCCATCTCCAATCGTGTCTATTCGTCGTGGTGGATCTCAAATTCGGGTACAGGCTTCTCAAGAAAGGAGACTTGGGAAACTGTATAGTATGGGTTATTTGGAAGAATTCAGTCTGGAAACACTGCGTAGAGTCACAAGAGATTTTTCCACAGGAAACAAAATCGGGCATGGAAGTTTTGGTTTGGTTTACCGAGCAATCCTAGACGATGGACGAGTAGTTGCAATCAAGAGAGGTGTATCGATCTCAACATCATCTTGTGCTTCAGCTGCAGCAACTATGACGAAACGCCAAAATGAAAAGGAGAATGCATTCATAGCAGAGCTTGCTTACCTCTCCCGACTCAACCATAAAAACCTCGTCAGACTCTTGGGCTATTGTGAGGAAGAAAATGAATGTGCATTAGTTTACGAGTACATTGCTAATGGCACACTCCATGATCAACTGCACAAATTCGAGCCATCCCCGCCACTCAGTTCATGGACGGCTAGACTAAAAGTTGCCTTAGACGCAGCTCGAGGGATTGAATATCTTCATACATATGCTGTTCCGTCAATCATTCACCGCGACATCAAATCTTCCAACATTTTGCTAGATGCATCATGGACAGCGAAAGTTTCAGATTTTGGGTTATCGTTGATAGGTCCGAAAGATCACGAGCCATATTTATCATTAAGGGCAGCTGGGACTGTTGGTTATATGGATCCTGAGTACTTCAGATTACAGCAGTTAACAACCAAAAGTGATGTTTACAGTTTTGGGGTGGTATTACTAGAATTACTATCCGGGTTTAAGGCAATACATCCTAATGAAACTGGTGTACCAAGAAGCATTGTCGATTATATTGTACCGCATATCCTCGACGACAGAATGCATTATGTGCTAGACCCAAAATTACCGGCTCCGACACCATATGAAATCGAGGCTGTTACTCAAGCAGGGTATTTAGCAACTGATTGCGTGAATCTAGAGGGACGAAACCGACCATCCATGAATGAAGTTGTAAGCTGTTTGGAAGATGCATTGGCTGATTGTGAAGTGCCACCACAAGTCCAGTCTCCGTCAAGTATTATTAGATCCACAAGTAGGTGATGTTGCCTATATTGCTTGTTACTTCCATCCTTTGATGCAAGTCTGTCATTCCGAATCCGAGACAAAGAAATCTGATTTCATTCTTTTTGTCATCAATAATGTAAAGAAATACCTGGACTCACATAATGACTAGTTTAGATAAGTTATTGAACATTTCTTAATCGCAATTTTTAAACGTGTTCATACTGCTTTTTTGTTTTTTTTATTTCTTTTACGATCCAATCTACTGTAAAATGCAGATGTCACTGTAGTACAATGAAAAAGTAAAGCCATTAGGCGATGTTACCAACGACCCGAGTTTGAGAAAATCCTGCTGCAAAAGATTTTACATTTTACAACTAGAAGTAATAGCACAACACTAAAATTTTACCTTGTATTCATTGCGGAAGAGATTAGGTTAGGGGGAGAAATGGAGAATCATTATTAACACCCTTGGCCTGAACTTCCTAGCTTGAAAGTGACAAGGTATCCACCATACATGTTCTTCAAATTCTTTTCTAGAATAATTGACGCTGATGCGTAGCTAACTGGGTTTATTATCCTCAAAACTATTCCACAGTTAAAAACGAATCCTTCGTATCTGTTTGTATCTTTTAGTATATAATAGCATCCGAAGGACACTTGTTTCTCAAGTCAATAATTGATTGTAGGGTAAGCCGAATGTATGTACCTACCTAACTAAAGAAACCCAAGTTGGTAACTAGGTTTCCTTATATTTGCGGTAGAAGTAATAAATTTTGATATGATGATGCTGTCTTATTAGTAGTAAAGCTTTCAACAAAAAGGATTAATATGATGGTGCTGTAAAGTCAAGGTGTTTGAAAATAGAGTGGAAATGGGCCAAATTAAACTCATTTTCGTTTTTAGGTAGGAATCCTTTTTAACCAAGTATATAATGCATTAACAACTCCATTCATAGGTAGAAATAATGTCATTGGTCCTATAATTTGACAAAAGATGGAACTAAACATCAAAGGTCATCTGATGGTTCATGTACATCATAATAAGCATGCTGGGGTTATCTTTTTTTACCTTAACCTTCCTTGAGGTGTGAACATGATCCAACTGTAAGCTTTCGTTTCTGACAACAACCTTATTATTGTGTCCCTGCAACAATACTTCGATGCTCGAGCTATCCTGGCCAATACATCATAGCAAATTGCTCGTAATGCCAAAATCTGGAAAAGAAAAAGATAACAAATCATGAAGCACAAACTAAATTACCTGATGAATTTGAGGGCGACCAAAAACTAATTAGGACGATTTTTTAAACCAATTTCATGGATATAGTTAAGGGATAACCTAGGGGTATGTAAAAAACACTAAAATATCCTTTTACTAATCAAATAATTACCAAAAAACCTTTCACTAATAAAACCTAAACCTAAACCTATTTCACACTAGTTCCTCTCAAACTACCGATTTCAAATTTATGTTTTCTCTTCTTCTTCTATCCACTTCAAACTACCGATTGTGGCATTTCAAATTCATCTTCAACCGATTAATCGTAAACCAATTCATCGTATAATCGTAAACCAATTCATCGTCGTTATTACAATCTAAAGATGGTTCGACAAAATCAAACAAATCGTCAACCTCCTAATACAAAATGACCGGATTTTTCCACAAGAATAAGAGATCGAGAGATTGTTGAAGAACAACGCGAAGAACGCGAAGAGGATGTTCTAGAAACGAAGACCGATTCCGACGATTAGACTCTCCAGAACTTTGTAATGACTCCAATAAGGTAAGGGTTTATCATTATTTGTGTTTATATTGATTCAATCGAATGAATTAGTCACTAGAATGTCAAGAGGTTTTAGGTTAGATTTCACAATCGATAGTTTCGTGGTTGTATTAAACTACCGATTGTGTTAGTGTTCTTCGCTGCTCATGAACATCATGCACAATCAGTAGTTATGTTTAGGTTATAAACTACCGATTGTTCTACTGGACCAAAATTTAGTGATAATCGGTAGTTTCGTATAGGGTTAAACTTTCGATTGTGCTAGTTAGTGATCCTCAAAAACATCGATCACAATCGGTAGTTAGATTTAGAGATAAACTACCGATTGTATTACTGGATCCAAATGTATTGATAATCGGTAGTTTCGTTTAGATTTAAACTTCCGATTGTGCTAGTTAGTGATCCTCAAAAACATCGATCACAATCGGTAGTTAGATTTAGACATAAACTACCAATTGTATTACTGGATCCAAATTTAGTGATAATCGGTAGTTAAATTTTTTATGTAACTACCGATTGTACGTGTGTCCAAAAGCTTTTGTGTTCCATTTTTTATGCACAATCGGTAGATAATGTAGAGCCCGAGCTACCGATTGTGCATAGTCGGTAGTTAAGTTGTTTTTTATACTACCGATTGTGTACAATCGGTAGCTACGTTATTTTTTTGACGACCAATTGTTAACAATATGTTGAGTTCAATGTACTTTGTCTACCGATTATGTACTGAAATAATTGTTCTTTATCTTGTATCAAAGAAGGGAAAGACGATCTAAGCAAGGCCACGATACAACTCTATCGGGGCCTCGTCGTGAAGGGGGAAGAAGGTTACCGCTAGTGCAAGAAGTCAAAGGAGCGCTGGAAGAATTGTTATAACCGAAGGAACTCTACCAAGTGTTCCTAGAAGTAGAAACGAAGAAGAAGGAGGCCCAAGTGCTCCACAAGATAGATACTTCGAAAAAGGTGGACCAAGTGGTAGACAAGAAGAAGAAAGTGGTACAAAGAAGCAAGTTAGGAAGAAAGGAGGACACAAGGTCCCCGAATCTTTGAAGATGAAGGGTCTTCAAGAAGGCCAAATCCCTGGCCTCCCAAGAGATGGAGGAGATCTATTGTTTGGGTACAAAGATTCTTGGGCCAAAAAAATCTACTCTACTGAGGTAATAATTATAAAATACCATTCTTAACATATTGTCCTTTTATTCGTAGAAGTGTTAACTGTTTTTCTAATTGTTTTTTAATTCGTCGTGTATATTAGGATCATTCTAATGGGGTCTGTTTACTTAAGCCTACGGCTGCACCAACAAAGATGAACGATTGGCCGTTGGAAGGTGAGTGTCAACGGTTCCAACATATTATACTGCAATCGGGACTATCTACGACTGCCGAGAATTCCATGTTACCTCACGACCGGGTGTCGATATCGGCATTCATAGAGAGGTTTTATCCTGAGACCGATACCTTCCATATGCCGTGGGGAGAGATGACCATCACCCCCGATGATGTGGTGTATATTCTAGCTCTCACTGACCATGGTACGGCGGTGAAGTTTGATTATGTGAAGCATTTAAGCTGGGACCAGCTTTATGTTTACACTGAGAGGTGCTTTGGTTGGGACCGAGCGACATCCGATGTAGAGTTCGGCCGGTGCGCTTCTTACAAAACCAGGCAATTCAACATGGTGGCACTGATGAAAATGTTTAGAGGCACCAAGGCTAAGGAAGAGCTGAACCCAGAGTTTAGCGATGACCAGGTCAATGCTGCAGCCACTTCATATCTTCTATGTGTTTTGGGATGTGTAATTTTCCCCAATGCTAGTGGCAACCGGGCCGACGCCAACCTCTTACAACTTTTGCATCCCCTCCACAAAGTTCAAGACTATTCGTGGGGCACCGCATGTCTTGCGTTCTTGATGGAAGAGATAAGAAAGGCATCCCGGGAACAGACTAGCCAAATATCCGTGAACGTGAGCTTACTACAGGTATTTTGATAACTCCATTGATGGTTTGATTTTTATTTATTTTTTCTTCTTTTAAGAATCAATTTTCTCATACTTGGTTTGATATGTACACTAGACGTAGATCTATGATCACTTCCCGTCCCTCGAATTGGCCAGAGAGAACCCGGCATGGGAGAAAGGCACTACCCGAGGCACCAAATTCATCTTTGCGGGCAACCATTCAAGGATCAAGGATCAAGGAGCAGGAGTTGATTACTTTGAGGAGGAAACTAGACTCCATGGCGTCCAAAGATTATGCTTTGATCCTTACAGGGAAGACCGAGCTAATGGTCATATAGCGCGAAGATATGAGTTGGCGTTCTACTATGGACTCTTGTGGCATCCAACTGGATATGTAATGTACAATGCCACAAGGGTGATGCGTCAACTAGGTTTTGTCCAAGAAGAACCTTGGAGTCGTTTCAGGGGCAGGTTCGAGTTGGACGTGGAGAATTGTGTTTGTGGTAACGACTCCATCACAATTGTTTACTCTGGTAACCCATCGGTTGAACATTGGGACAACAGGATGCAATCTATGATCAACGAGGGGAGACCTGTCACCCGAGCTGATGAAGCAGATCCTGGCTATATGGTATGGTATCGGGAGCATTCTCATCTTCACGTGATCCGTGAAAATAAAGGAAAGAGCACCAGGGTTCCCGAATATAGGTGCATCATCAAAGACAAACCCTCGGGCTATGAAAGGCTGGTACGTAATGTTATTTCCTTTTGATTTTAGTATTACTGGTCAATATTTTAGATAATAATCGTTTGATTGTTATTGCCTAAAAACAGAAAGAAAAAAAAAGTTGCATTTTTTCTCGAACAAGATAGCTGGGTGCATCAATATGGGAGTGCCTCCAACGAGTGAGCATAAAGACCTCATTGACAACATCGATAATGAAGACTATGCTATCAAGTTTGGAGAGAAATCTGCGAATCAGTCGAAGAGGGTAACATCAAAGCACAATAAAAGATCTTGCGGATCAACGAGTGCTGCTCCTGAAGAAAATGTCCCTGAAGCCAATGCTGATGCCGAAAGGATGTTAGCCCCTGGTGCTCGTGCTCCTCGTGCTCCTCGTACCAAAACCAAAAGAGTTAGAAATTAGATTGTGGTTGTTAGCTTGATGGATATTACTATAGTGTTTAACATTACTGGTTTTAATGTCTAACATTTGAAAGGATTTTATTTTCTTATTGTGAGTTATCAAATGAATTGCAATCGATTTATTTTTAACAAGTTATTTTCTTCAAATTTTATATTATAATCGGTAGTGAAGTGGTTTTAAACAACTACCGATTGTGTATATTCATCAACAATCGGTAGATAATAAACTACCGATTGTGTTAGCTTAATACAATCGGTAGATAAATATCTACCGATTGTATTTACCCCAAGAACTGCCTGTTCCTGGCCACTTTTTATATGCTAATCGGTAGTTTAAGAATTTCTTAAACTACCGATTGTGCTTGTAGAAAATATTCAATTTTTTTTAAGAATTTAGATTTCCAATTTGGGTCTACTTATCATAATCGGTAGTTTAAGAATTTCTTAAATTACCGATTGTGCTTGTACAAAATGTTGAATTTTTTAAAAAAAATCGATTTCCAATTTGGGGCTACTTATCATAATCGGTAGTTTAAGAATTTCTTAAATTACCGATTATGCTTGTAGAAAATGTCAAATTTTTAAAAAAATTCGATTTCCAATTTGGGGCTACTTATTATGATCGATAGTTTAAGAATTTCTTAAATTACCGATTGTGCTTGTACAAAATGTTGAAATTTTTTAAAAAATTCGATTTCCAATTTGTGGCTACTTATGATAATTGGTAGTTTAAGAATTTCTTAAATTACCGATTGTGCTTGTACAAAATGTTGATTTTTTTAAAAAAAAATCGATTTCCAATTTGGGGCTACTTATGATAATCGGTAGTTTAAGAATTTCTTAAACTACCGATTATGCTTGTACAAAATGTTGAATTTTTTTTAAAAAAATTCGATTTTCAATTTGGGGCTACTTATTATAATCGGTAGTTTAATAATTTATTAAACTACCGATTGTGCTTGTACAAAATGTTGATTTTTTTAAAAAAAATTCGATTTCCAGTTTGGGGCTACTTATGATAATCGGTAGTTAAAGAATTTCTTAAATTACCGATTGTGCTTGTACAAAATGTTGAATTTTTTTTAAAAAAATCGATTTCCAATTTGGGGCTACTTATGATAATCGGTAGTTTAAGAATTTCTTAAACTACCGATTATGCTTGTACAAAATGTTGAATTTTTTAAAAAAATTCGATTTTCAATTTGGGACTACTTATTACAATCGGTAGTTTAAGAATTTATTAAACTACCGATTGTGCTTGTACAAAATGTTGATTTTTTTAAAAAAAATTCGATTTCCAGTTTGGGGCTACTTATGATAATCGGTAGTTTAAGAATTTCTTAAATTACCGATTGTGCTTGTACAAAATGTTGAAATTTTTTTAAAAAAATCGATTTCCAATTTGGGGCTACTTATTAGAATCGGTAGTTTAAGAATTTATTAAACTACCGATTGTGCTTGTACAAAATGTTGATTTTTTTTTTTAAAAATCGATTTCCAATTTGGGGCTACTTATTAGAATCGGTAGTTTAAGAATTTCTTAAATTACCGATTAACACAATCGGTAGGTAATTGTGATCCCAAAACTTCCGATTGTTAATATTAGTTCAAACTTAGTGTACATATTTTCTGTACACTCTTGTTACACCATCCCTCAAAAACTTTTTTTTTTGAAATAAGGAGCCGTTAAGACTTAATCTATATAAGGAGGGTGACCTATTCTCATTTATGCACCTCCAATACATTTTAACTCTCCAACATCGAAGAAATAACCGTATAGATTAATGGCTCAACCGTTCACGGTAGATGAAGATTTATCGTTATGTAGGCGCTATATGCAATTCTATCCGAAGCGAGGAGAAGAACGTATGAAAAATGGTGTAATGAGTATGAGTTATTTGGATAGTGTAATCGAACATTTTTGTGTTGACACCAGGAACCCCAATAACCGTAATAAAGCTGATCTTTTTTGTCAATTTCATTCTATAGGCAGAGAAGTTGATCCATTTGTGAATTTAACTTATCTTGTCAATCGATATGGTTTGAGGGGTGAAACTAATGATGAAGTTATAGCGAGATCTCTCGAGGAATAACGACGATGGAAACGATCAAATTACCGTTATGAAGCTCATTTCAATATCATTAAGGTGATGGACAGATTCAACCCGTTTAAGGTTCGTCCACGCCGTTAAAGCAGAAAGGAATTTTCCAAGACAATGTAAAATAATAATTAATATAATAATAGTGTAAAACAACAGGTTTAATGAAAAATATGTAGTAAGTTTATTTGAACAAGTTTTTCTTCGGCTGTTGCAATAGTATTACAAAGTTAGATGTTAAGTAAAATCGGCATAATCGGTAGAAAATAATGTTTCTAAACTACCGATTAGATACAATCGATAGTTATTAAATTCCCGTGCTAATGATTATCCACAATCGATAGTTTATTATGTTCACTAACTACCGATCGTTAATATTAGTTCGAACTTAGTGTACATATTTTCTGTACACTCTTGTTACACCAGGCCCCAACGAGTTTTTTTTTTTTAAAAATATCCGTAAGACTCTAATCTATATAAGGAGGGTGACCTTCTCATTTATGCACCTCTAATACATTTTAACTCTCCAACTTCGAAGAAATAACCGTATAGATTAATGACTCAACCTATTCTCAACTAAAACAACCTCCCTTTCTATTTCTTTTTCTCTACCGATTCTTCTACTCTCTTTACTCTCATTCTCCATTGAAAATGTCTCCAAAATCTTTACCTAAACAATTAAAGAACGGAAAGGAAAGATGGTGATAGAGGAGTTCAAAACCATTGAAATCAATTCGTCAACCGATTCCGAGGCAGATATCTATGTTTTTGATCCTTGACTCTTTATCAGGGAGAAAGACTTCTCAGGCATAAACCCATACTACAATGAAGCTGGAGAGTACATAGGTCCACTTCAGGCTGATGCTAAGGGGAACGAGAAGAAGAAGAAGAAGAAGAAGGAGGTTGAAACTAGGACCAAGTCGAGAGTAACAAGGAGTGGAAGAATTTCTATGATGTGTTTTGTTTCGTTTTTTCCGGATGTTTTTAGTTTTTTTGAACAAGTTTAATGAACAATATGTAGTAAGTTTATTTGAACAAGTTTTTCTTCGGATGTTGAAATAGTATTACGAAGTTAGATGTTAAGTAAAATCGGTATAATCGGTAGATAACTATGTTTCTAAACTACCGATTACACACAATCGGTAGTTATTAAATTCCCGTGCTACCGATTATCCACAATTGGTAGTTCTTTATGTTCACTAACTACCGATTATGGCAAGAAAAGTCCTACACAGAAAAAACAAGTATAAACGGTAGGTTAATTTGATCATTAAACTACCGATTACAAAGTTTAAAATTTTAAAGTTTAGTTCAATTCTGGCTACAAATTTTCAATTTCTAGGGATTGTGAAAGATGAAGAGTTCGAAATTTTGGAAGGTTTTGAGAAATTCAATTTGGGGTGACACTTATAATCGGTAGTTTAAGTACTCCATTAAACTACCGATTGTACAATCGATAGGAATAAAAATCACGAGCCTACCGATTGTACAAAATCATAACTCAAAAAATCAATCAAAAACACTCTCGATTTCTATTCCAAAACTAACTCAAATAATTTTCTAACACTAACTATAACCAAATTAATTAACTAATTAATCAAAATTAACACTGATTAAGCAAGGATAGATTAGCCATTATAGAAAATATATGGATAAGGGATGTATTGATTTTAAAATGATCTTATTTTGTTTTATTAGTCGTCCCTAATCATTTTTGGTCGCCCTCAAATTCGCCAGGCTAAATTAAGGCTGATCGAATTCATTACAAGGACATCATTGCTGCAACAACAACAGTCCATGGTTGAGCTCTTCTACACTAATATATCGTCTGTAAGTAATAAAAATGTCAATGTGTCTGCCGGGAGTCGAACCCGGGTCTATTGCTTGGAAGGCAATTATCCTAACCGTTGGACTACAAACGCTAGCCATTTAAACCGCTTAATATAATATTAATAACAACTCGGCCGACTCACGAACCTCCAAGTGTATGATTCATGAAATGGGGTTTTATTTGATTATAAGATAATGTTTAAATGAACAACAACCAAAAAAATTTAGGTCATAATACATATTTCCATGTAAAGGTATAATTTCGGGTTTGACACAAAAAATTCGAAACACAATAGAATACATCGGACCATAATGTTGATTTTGTTCACCAGTCATATTTTGGGTTATATTGGTATGTAAACTTTCAATATGTGAGTTTCGGTCAGGGACGTTTGATCGTTTCAGAAAAATGGTACAAATGTGTTCGTTCGCTGAGACTTGTAAAGATTCGTTTTAAACCTAATTCTGAATTAAACTAGAAAATAAGTAAAATATTTTAACAATGTTGGGAAAAACTGGAACTCAAGATTACACCAAAATCATTTATGATTGATTTCTACAATGATTCTTTAACAATTATAGCTCTTTTATTGACTATGTTTCTTTGCCAAAGGTAGATTTCTAAAACATTAACTGTAAATCACAAGCATGGCACATCAAAAGCTCTTAAGTCCCAGCATACACCATCAAACAAAATCACAACTAATTAAGAAAAATCATAAATCAATTAAAAATCAATGCAAAAGTCATTAAGAATCAAAAATAGTTACCATTCATTCATAAAATATGACTTCCTCCATTGTCCCAGTGGTTGGGTTTAGCTCCTTATGATGTACACACTCTCAAAAAAATTATTCATGTCTCAAAATTGTGTAAAAAGAAGAAAAAAATAACACAAATGGTTCGCAACGGTGTAATGGTGTTGTAAACCACTGTTCTCACTGTTACAGAAAAGTTTTTTTAGCTGAAGATAAACGTTGCAGATGCTAAGATATCCGTTGTAGATGGGTTGAAGAAACCGTTTCAACTGAAGATAAATGTTGCAAAGCTCAAGATAAACGTTGTAAAACGGTTGAAAGAACCGTTACCTTTTCTCTGTTCTTCGTGTTCTTCAGCAGCAGCAAAACACTTTTTCCTATGATGATTTTTTTTCTCCTTTTGTTGGCCTCCTGATCTTGACCCAATCTCTCTAAATCCTCTGTATCCCTTTAATTAACTTAAACAACCCCTTTTCTACCCAACAAGATCAAGAAATCTCTAAGAGAAATCTTCCCTGTATTTTCCGGACGAGCCCCCCTCCTCTTTTTCTTTGATCTCTTCGATATATATAGGCTCTGAAAACCTAATACCTTCTCCTGATTCGATAAGGACTAAAGATCCAATCCAAATCAAACTCTAATTCATGTTTATCCAAATGAGGGAGTATTTTTTTTCCGACAATAACATGGAATTTCCAGCCATGTTTCACGGCGAGAAGTACTCCTTTGACATGTTGAAACAAGTTTTAATTGCTTCTTTATGTTAAGCATATCCAAACTACCTTTTAACCCCATAAAACTTGCTTCGAAATAATTCAGAAGCTATTTCTCGCGTAGAGAATTCTTCCCGTCAATTTTTCAGTTTTCAAACAAATAGAAGGGGTGCCCCTAATCCAAAAGTGTGGTGCCTTTATCATATTTTTGTGGGTGCCTTTATCAACTCTTTGAGCCAATTTTTTCACAAATGTTTATTTTCCAAAAATACCTACAAACATATAAAATAATAAAATAAGTACCAAATTGAGCATTAACAAAATATATAATTAAGGACAAATTAGACACAAAAATATGTCTATCAATGTTTCGAGCAAGGTAGAGATTTAGGGTCACTCGACGAACTCGCTTACGGGCAAATTTTGGCATGTAGAGTTTGGGTCAACATGCACACCTTGGCTCAATTTCGGGAAACAAAATAATTTACGATGATACCAATTGAAAAGGAGAGGGTATTAGTATACCACTAAAATTTTTTTGTCCATAAACCTATGTGAAAATTTTCTTGGACGATCTTAAAAATCAACATCCAAGGACAACCTAGAATGATTTTTTTCAAGATCCGAATTCCAACAAGAGCAAGTCTTGTTTGTTATATTTTTCAAGAACCTAATTTTACAAGGTTGATTATTATGTTTATTTGCTTTCACTTTAATTATAAAAGAATTTATGATGTGAAAATAAAGGTAAAATAAACACACCAAGATTTTGTTAGCCAGAAGACTACAATTTTGTAGAAAAACTCTAGAACCTAGTCCATACTGGACACACTGATTTAAATTGTAACACCTCTTGCTTACTATATGTCTTAAGACTAGATGTAACAGAGACAAAGTATACCCATCTAAACAATTGCCATACTTTATTTGTATTTAAGCACCTGTAAAACTCCTAGTAGAACATCGATTCCCTTTAGGAGTTTCTCTTATAAAATTTTTAGCAGATTGTCGATTTTCTGTAAAAGATGCTTGACAACAATTAGGGTTTATACATTTCAAACCCAATTTATTATACCTCAGAAGATCAACTAGAAATATTTTAGTGATATCTTTTAGAACTTCTTAAGGCTTTGAGACACCTTATATGAAGTTCACTTTCTAATATAAATTTCGACCAACAAGTGTTGATATACGATCTTAGATTGAAATCTATCAAATCTAGGGTTTATGAATAATCCTTGAATGGGATTATAGCAGAAGAGAATGACCTTAAAATAAACAAGGATTATTATAGATACTTAGGTACATGATTCGTAACTATCAAAGAAGAAGATAGCCGACCTGTGCTTTACGATCCCCAAGTAAATTCTTCAAAGTATCACTTTTGTTTGTGAAAAACGGAAGAAGTGGAAAACAACCTTATGCAATGCATTTTTTTCTTCCAAAAGATGGTTTGTGTAGCTATAAATCCTTTTTTTCTAGTGAATGACCAAGGCTAGATTGTTTGATATTGAAGCAACCTAGAACAAAAACATCGACACGATTAAGAAACTAGCCAAATATAACAATGGATTGCATGTGGAAGAGTAGACGCCTTCTCCTAAACTCCAAAATCAACTTATCGCTATATTTTCCAGCTTTAGTATTTCTCTCATAACTTATTTGTTATACATTAGAATTGAATGATTCGTGGCTCGTTGAATTCGCTTTCATTCTCTATAAGATGGCGACCTTTTCAAGGTCAATGGTCATTCTTAATAAAGTCTTAGACTCAATTCTCCTCGGATGTATACACAAACATATATTTATTGTTATAGGTATTGATCCAGAGAGTGAGTATTTTGCTTCAGTAGTGAGATATGTAGAATAAACAAGAGTTCCAAAAGAATCAAGTCTTCGTTACTAAACCTTTAGTGATGTTTTTCATAGATGTCTTCGTGTAGTCTTCAATCTTCAAGGATAACTTTGATTATGTACTGAACTACCTAAACCTAATCTAGTCAGAAACTGACTTTAGTAGACTAAATCAATAATACATTTTGGCATCTAAATTTGGCAAACTACTTAACATACCAAAGCCAGTGGGTTCAACCAAGCAATGCTCTAACAGTTTCCCGCTTTGTCAATTTTTAGTGAAAAACCAATTTACATACGGAGTTAAATAAAAATAAATTTTCAGCTCAATCTCCATATGATTCTTGATTTCTTGAATCTTCAACATCCTTGAATTCTTTGTTCTTCAAATTCTTCTATGGTTTTGCATTTGTTCGGTCTGTACTTGTTGAAGATCTGTAGTATAATAACAACTTAAAGTTTATTGTAGGAAACTTTAAGGTGATTTTAAGATGATATGTTCTCCCCCTTAGTCTTTACTTGTCTCCCTTTACTAGATTAGACGTTACTTAGAAAAGACAGATGTCTTAGTAGATTACTGATGTGATTTTAATATAGTGGTAAAAAGGGTTTGATACTCAGACTTGTGAAGATTTCATTTTTAAACTTAATTTTTAATAACTAAAAATAAAACAGATTAAAGTAAAGTTGATTTAAAAGTGATGGGAAGAACCAGGACTAAGGATTCCACTTTTAACCAATAACTCAAGTGATAAAATTGTACAATTCTTATTTTCAATTTAATCTAAATATGTCAAAGATAGGTTTTTGAAAGAATAATTGTAAATAGAAAGCATGAGACATTAAGAGTTTAAAACCAAGCATGACCCATCAAAAGAAAACACAATTATTTGAGAAAAACCATTTTTTTCAATTTAATTCAAGGCAAATAATAATAAAAGAATTGTAAAATAAATAGATAAAATAGAAGTTACCACTTAATTATTGGAGAAAAAGCTTCCTCCGTCGCCCCAGTGATGGTGATTAGCTCATTGTATTGGAAACACACTCAAAATAATCTTTCATTGCTCAAAAAGTGCTTACAATGATTAAAAAGAAGTAACACAGGTGTTTTGATACGCTTCTAAGCGGTACAGTGAAGGGCTCAGAGTGTTACAACAGAGAGAAAATGGAACATGAGAAAAGATCGGACGTAAAGTGTAGTAGAAGAACAACTGTTGAAGCAGCTGAAGCAGCGACTGAAACAACGACAGTTTTCTGGCGCTGTATGTTCTTCAGTTGTTCTTCCTCTTCGGCAGCAGCAGAAAAACCAAGTTTCCTGTCTACTTTTCGTTGATTCTCTCCGGCTCCTCCTCCTGGCTTCCTCCCTTCTCTTTGGTATATATAGGGTATACAAACCCTAGAGAGTCTTCTAAAGTGATTAAAACTCCTAAAACAACTCCAACTCAATCTCTAACTGTGCGTTATCCGAAACAGAACCAACTATGTTTTTCCATCCAAATTCATCACTGTTGGCGATTTTTCCGGCTGAAACTCCAATCTTCGACGTGTACAGATCATATTTATGTCGTTTAGATTCTCTTGGGTGAAATAGAAATACCCAAATCACTAAAAACGCGTGACACCAACTCAACAACAGTTTCTTCACAATGCAACTAGGGTTCCGCCATATTCGGAATTTTGAAATCAAAAAAGGGGGGGTGCCCCCAATCCAAAGTTTGGGTGCCTTTATCACGTTTCGAGCCAATTCTTCCCAAATTATTTATCTCTTAAAAATACCTACAAAGACATAAAAAGACATAATAAGTACAAAATCGAACACTATCAAAATAGATAATCGAGTGCAATTTAGACACAAAAATGTGTCTATCAAATACCCCCAAACTTACTATTTGCTAGTCCTCGAGCAAATCTAATAAAATAAAATCCTAACTCACTTTCGCAGGAATCGCGACTACATTTAGTATATGTAATAAGCCGTTAAACCCCTAGGTGTCCCTAGTGGACGAGTTTTGTCTCGTGAGGGTTTACAAGGTATACCCACAAAACCTTTACTCCAGATTTTAGCGACTTGTGAACGATTAAGGATAGACACTAAACAAGCTATTTAGTTGGCTTACTCAATTCTTCGTCTATGGGAATCATTACCCTATATGAGTCCAATTGTTGTACACGAGTGTTTACTCAAGCATACTAAAATTCATATATAAGACAACAAAGCTCTACTCAGATAATTGTTCAACCACAAGACTCAGAATCTATCACAGTTCAATCACATGAAAAGATTTAGAAGATGAACATGGAAAATATGAAGGTTGCAAGTGTTGACTAAGGTGAACGGTGTTTCCCATATCTGTCTGAAGGTCATTGCCAGGATGAAACCTAATGAATTGAGATACGCACCCAGTGTTCTTAAATCCAAATATTAATATCAATTCAACTGGTATATACACGGGTTCCCATGGATCCTGCGTTCCACGCTTGCTTAGGCGACGTAGACAGGGAGAACACACATATTTCTATCAAAGTGTCATATTATTTTCTTTTAATTTCTTTTTTTTTTTGAAATAAAATAAAATGCAATAATGGGGTTTGATCTCAAAATAATCTATTTCATCCTGACGCCGATAACAATTTGATGCTGGGCCCCACCAAATCACTTAGAGAAACACAAAATTGCAAAAGTAAAAACAGAAAGTGATATGGTAGAGATAGACTCCGAGATGTGGTGACAACTATCATGTTATTTCTAACACCTGAACTCTTTCCTTTTATGAATAGACCATTTCACTGGGCACACCAATTCCTATAGAAAAAGAGATAAGTTTCCATCTACCTAGAATGGTTAGCGTCACCCAGAAGTGTTCACAAGCTTCTAAATTCTAGATCTTTATTATTTCACTAAAAAGTTTCTCCCTTACCCCCAAACTTAAATCAAACAGTGTCCTCAATATTTCTAAAGATGAATGATTAAAAATATGAACAAGGAGAAACTGTTACCACTTCACGAAAAGGAGTTAAGGAAAGATATTACCGTGTTTCATGAGCATGGGTTACCTCCCAAGAAGTGCTAAGTTTAAAGTCTTCAGCCAGACTAAGAAATAATTAGTCACCTCATAAAATCATATAACAATAATCGGAACAACTGTGGGTCGTCTGAATCAAATAGTGATATCACAAATAAGAGGAAACAACAACATGCCAAGAAAATGAACAAACCGAGCACACCCTTATCTAGTTTTCTATTTACAACAACTACTTCTAGTTGTGGTTCAGGTTCGGATCTATAAAAGGGTCTAGATAAAATATTTTCATGGGCTGGATTTCCTCGTAGGAAGGATCAAAAAAATCAGGTTGTAGAGTATGGAATAACTCAACTAAGAACTTAGAAGCACATAATAATAACCTGAATAATTGTGGATCCTTAAAGTCAATCAGATTTGACTCATTTGACTCACACAATTGACTACTATGAAGGTGGTCATTATTAAGAAAATGTGTCGATTCTAATTTCCTAAAGTAATTAGGCTTAGTCTCAAAACTTAATAACTGACACATTTGAAATTCTAACGTTCCCACATATGGAAGAAAATATTTTGGTGGGAAAACAAAGTCAATCTTGGTATTATCGCCTAGGTAAACCACATCTACCATAGGATGGGTTTCTAACAACTGAACTTCTTTCTGGACATCAACAGGCTCAGGGAATATAGTTTGAAGATGATCTTGTAAAACGGTACAGGTGCATATATCAAGTCCCAAGTTAGGGACCTTTCTAAGAGTTAAAGGTAAATCACAGGGAGAATGATAGTCACCCCCAAACTTAGAGTTTTTAGAATCTCTAGATAGACCAATCATAATTTCCCTAATTTCTAGATCGTCAGATTCCCGAAAATGGTCAATTGCTTCTTCTAGGTTATAATCCGGTGGTGCATCCTCACTCATATTTAAAATCTCTACGAGTCTATCATCTTCGTCAGAGACTATTGTCTTCGAATCGTTAGACTTTAAATCACTAGTCTCAGGATAAACTCGTTCCTCTAAACCATTATCGGCTTCTCAACAAGAAAATTCTATATCGTCTAGAATAGTGGTATCTTTAGTCAAATCCTTTTCCTTTTGAATAGGTGAATAATCATTAAAATTATTTGGATTTGAACCAGAAATAACACTATCATCATGAAGCATAATTGGAGTGACAATTTCCTGATCACTCTGCCTGTATATTTCAAGTTCTTCATCAACACTATCCTCATCATCATAATAATATGAAGATGTTTGAACCTCGTCTAAATAAGTAGTGTTACCAATTTTATCCTCGTCCTATTGACTAGGTGAATAACTATCAAGGGTAGCACTATATTGGAAATTAAGATTATTTTGAGCAATATTATTCTTTGCAAAAATTTCATTCATACTTAATACGAAACTATTTCTATCCTCTCTCATCTGCCTTGTATTCTCAGATATCTGCTTAAGGGATTCTTCTAGAGAAAGAGTTGGACTACTAATTGTCCCCCCCC
>JAJJMC010006198.1:1141078-1155264 GCA_023531435.1 Papaver californicum | reverse complement strand
TGTGCAAAACTTTCGGTAACTTGAAACTAAAATCATCAACTTACAAAAGGGATCTCTGCTGAACTCAAAAGACACAAATTAGAAAACGAAACAAAAAGCAAATTGTTCACCCTAAATTCTAAAATTAAGACAACAAAAATACCAAAACCCACATCTACTATCTAGAGAGTATGTGAATACAGAGTGTCTTGTCAGCTGCAATGATACAATTTAGCCAGCATAACAGTATGCGTATTCAATTCAAAATAAGCTTGCAGATAGAGAGCACTTCATCGAACTATTTTTGACTGGAGGGGATTGAGCGACATGTTTTTGGTGAGCTCAATGAGTGATGCAGTCTTGGCATCAGTCGCTATCTGATCTTTGATTGATGCTTCATCAATCTTCCTTACACCTGCCTCCAAATGCTTCTGCAAAAGCCAATACACACATCAGGTTTTGGTACACAAGTCCCGGATAGGTCTGTAATTACAAGTGCTGGTGAGGACAAATCATTTATTCCTTCAATGTAACATCACTGAACTGACTAAAACTTCACAATGTTTCAAGCTCTACAGGCAGATATAAACCATATTACTGCAGAACAATGTCAGGCTCTGAAAACAATAATGTGCACACACACCTAACAGTATTCACTTATAACTGTATCATCTTACATAATCAGTATTGTATAATTATGGCAACAAAGAAAGGTTAACTAGAAAGGAATCCCCACATTTAATTTATTTAATAACGGTTAATCACAAGAAGAGTAGCATATACACTACTCCTGTTAAGACAAGTTTACGCCTATTATGGCATTTGAGGACAAATTTTCCCAAGTTAGCTAGCATCTCTCAGATTAGCACATATATTACTGAGTATCAGACAAGAAAACAGTTTAACGGGACTGGACACTGTATAATAGCAAGATTTTCTTGTCTTTTACAGAGTAGTAGCATATGTGCTATTCCTCAAGAATGTACAATTAGTTCCCTGGAAAACCAACACTTTCATGTGTGCCCTGCTAGTTGCCAGGCCTGTAATGATAACCATAATATCTCATTCTAGTCTTTTTTGGACTCAGGTCATACAAGAACATTTGATGGGTAAGAGTTGCACTATGCTCCCAGATGCATGCCGTCAGATGATCTTGAGTTGCTTGTGGTGAATTTATCACACAAATCACGAGGTCATCTAAACAGCACATACCAGGGACACAATGCCAACCTCAGTAACATAAGTTGTGCACTAGGTAATAAGCCAAATTAGTGGGCTAGACAGCAGATGGAATTTGAGAGCAGACCCACTAAATTTTGATCATGTTTTAAATCCCTTAAGAACATAAAAACTGATTAAGGTTTTCTGTCGAGCATAGCTAATCAAAAATAAACAAAAAAACTTTTGAAATCGTTGGCTGACCATAGAAGCTTTTCCCAAAATCAACTCCTTGTTTTTCAGTTCTAATAAAGAAGTTTGGAAAGTTAAGTTGTTAGTTTACCAATTAAGTTGTAAACATCAAGAAACTCTATATTCATACTTAAATTCAGAAAACATTTCAATATATAGCTATCAACTTCTACCCCTTCCCTTGTCTAGTGATTAATCTGGCTCTCCACTAGGCTCAAAACCTAAGAACTGGAACATATTTTGGCTACAGGCACTAATATACACAGAAGATTAGATTTAGTTAGTTTTTTAATGAAAACTTCCGATTGGTAGTCATACTTTCTAAAACATGTCTGAGTGAATCAACAAACAGAAGGAAAAGCAAATAGAGATGGAGATTAAGGTAATTACTGAAAACTCTTTCTTCCTGTCGGTCTCCTCTTGTGAAAGAGCAGCTTTACTACTTCTCCTTGCAAGAAGTGCCTTCTCCCTGTCTTCGTAGAAGTTAAAATCATCTAGCATGCATGTTTTTGTAGAGAAACTCTTGAAAATGGTCAGCATTTCTGAGCCTTGCTTCACTCCAATCTGAAACCAATTAACTTTCTCTATCATAATCATACATGTAATACTCTTATCACATAGAAATTCTATGATGAGCAGGGCACATATGCAACTAGCATAAACATTTCAACATGTAAAGCATCAATTAAAGTAAAATAAGAAAAAGAAAAAAGCAGGTTTTCATATGCAATTTATCTCATAGCAACATATTACAAGCATATTTCCCTGAACTCATACAAATATTTCTTAAAGAAAGTCCATTAAGATGATTCATAGGAATTACCTCCTGAGTATCCCTGCTATTAGTCACAGGCTTGTTGTCATTGTTTTCAAGTATGATATGTCGCAGTTGGACATTAGGAATGTCTTTAACTATGTGCCATTGGACTGAAAAGACGCCATTCCACTTGTCTTGCTGCCAAAAGTTCATATCCTTCTTGAAATCCACCTGTCCAGTCATCTCAGCTAGGCCAACAAACTGCCCACTCCCATTTACCTGAAATCATCGTCAAAGCTCACTTATCTGATTGATAATGAAAAAATAATATAAGCAGGAGTCCGCAACTGAGAGTTCCTGTAAGGTATGAAGGTTAGTTTTGTACTCACTGAGAAGAAGAGAAAGATGGGAGACCTTTTGCACGTCTCTCCAGATTTCGTCTCTGCCTCTCGGAATGCCGCATCCAGCTTCCTATTGCCATTTGCTGTACTAGTCCACACACCATACTTGATACTTTTGTGAATATCATCTTCACTATAGGACTTTATTACAAAGAACTTCGCATTTTCATAATCTGTCTGGAACTCTGGAAGGTTATATTTATCTTTGTGAGCTGGGGGGGGTGAACTGGTCTTTCTCAACTGATGAGATCACTCGACGAGCCCTAGGACCACGGTTTAGCTCACTAGAGGCTTCAAATTCCCCATTCCTATTAAACCTCTCTCTAGACCTAAATCTGTCATTGCCAACCCAGTTCCTGGCATTTTGCCTGTAGTACATGTAACCATTATTTGGAAATAGCCCTTGCTGATTAGAGAATGCAGCATACTTCCCCATTGGATAGCAACCTTTCGTGAATGCAGAAGATCGATAATCAATCCCCAACTGTGGAATCTGAAAGATAAAGTTAACATATTTACATCAATACTGTAAATTAACCGTCGCACCACCCTAAACAAAAATAACACATCCAGACTGGAGCAATCTGAAAAAAAAATACTCCCTCCGTTTCTGGAAAAGTGTTACTATTACTTTTTCATTTTAGCCTAAAAATAGGTCAATTTGAAAAAACGATAGTAACTCTTTTCCTGAAACGGAGGTAGTATTAGCCAGGAGAAAATGAAAGCAAGCAAATAGAAACACATTAGAACTTTTGCCAAACCAACAAGAAAATAACAATTGTGGAGAGCTGATCTAGATAGGCATATCTAGAGAAGTTAGGTGACCTAATAGAAGCCTTAAGCTGATCTAGATAGGCAATCCAACTAGGGTCAAATTCGAGGAAACTGAAATATGAATGGGACATTCAGGTTTCTACGAAAGTATTGCTGAAATTATCCTGATGATGGAACATATGTTGGCTGCCCCAAATCCATCAAAATAGAGTACAATATGCAATATGGCCAGACATGTATAGTATCTGAAACTATCATCATACGAGTATAGCAATTCAAGACAGAAAAGGTTGGAATAAGAGATACTCAAGAACCCTGCTAGATTTAATTCACAGGGATTGAAAAACAGAACTTAATCTGATAATTCTTAACAAACTGATAGAATTAAAGGTCAACAAGATGAATAAACTCACCGAGTACGGCATCTCTGATCCATCACCTGCATGAAAATAATGGCGTTCATCCCATTCAGGATAAGATCCATCATATCCTGCAAGAATAATTGCACAAAATGTAAATAAATAAACGAAGAACATCATATTCCGAGACAAGATGTAAAATCTTGAACAACTAACCTGGATAATAGTAACCATAGCAATTGGTAGGTGGATAGTATACATTGTGCTCTGTCACTGGTACTTGATTAGCCCCTCCTTTCATGTCAGAATTACCATACCGTGACGAGGATATGGAAGAGCTGAAATTGTTTTTGCTTCCATCTTTCCCAGAAACCTGAGACAAAAACAAATGATTACCAGAATACCAGGCATGCATTAGCAGTAAGGTAATCCCAAAAGTTTTACAAGCATTAAGCACATCAAAGGCGTCAGATATTGATACCAAGTGTCCGACACAAACTTTATTCACAGAGCTTGTCACGTCCACTAAAGGAATGATCTACTTATTGAATCCTATGGAGAACCAGCGTACTTTATATGTTCAAGGTGGCATGCCCAAATGATTTCTTGGGTATTATTAGAAAATTAGGGTTGATAAAACTAGAATGCATTTCCCCAGCGTTGCTATAAGTAAAAGGTAATTAAGATAGCCATTTCCATTTTATAACAGTACCATATAATTTGCTCTGCATGAATGATAAGAATATCACTCCTTATTCCTCAGAGCTTAAAGGGTTGCAAATTTTAGTCAATCCTTTCTAAGTATCAAATGAGACAAATATAACAAATTCTGACGAGCTGACCAGGCACGTACCACATTTTGATTAGACAAATTATCAACTGAAGCTGATTTCAATCCTGTATCCATCTCCTCCTTCACTTGATAAACATTTAGAGAGCTTAATTAGTAATCACTCCATAAAACATAATAGAAAACACCTACAGTAGCAAAAATAAAGCAACGGAGTCAATTTTTGCAGGTATCCACTAATGCCAACATAGAGTATTAACACCTTAAACTATCACTGATAACAAGACCAAACTTCATGATTCAAGATCAAATTAATTTTATTTCAATCCAAGAATTTATCAATGTTCAAAATCAGATACCAAAATACACAGGAAATAACTGGACTATTATATTACACCCTATTGGTCAAGAAATAAGGACTATCTACTGCTCATCGCACCATATCCTTTTAACTCACGGAAAACATGAGATATAAATGAGCTTCACTATAAACCAAAACAGAATCACAATTATGCCTCTTGTGATGAAACAACAAGGTAAAGCAAAAGGTCAAACTCAGCTTCCTATGACCCACAAACAAATGAACAGGGTGTGTTCATCAACCCCTCAAAACAGATTAAGCTACAGCAAAATACACAGTGTTCTTCATATACACCGTTTAAATTAAGACTTCACAAAGATGTCCAGAAACTGCACCAAACAGCAAGCGATGCAATTCCACTCCCAAATCCCACATACAGAATCCTAAATATACACTTCATATCAGAGCAGCGCATATGACATATATAGATATGGATTAACAAAGTAAACAACCAACAATTAGTACACGTCAATTCCCTAGGTTATTTTCTCCATCCAGAAAAATACTAACTTTTATTGCTAAAACCTAACTCCAAAAACAACTCAGACTTATGAAAGTAATGACATGTAACAGTAAAATCAAGTATGGAATAACAGTAGCTACCTAATACTAAACCCTAATTTCAAAATCCAACAGCGTTTTCCCTCAACAGAAAAAAGTATGTTATAGATATCCAGACCAAGAATAACAAAAACACTAAGACACTCACATCTTGAAACGCTACACATAACTAACCTTTTAAAAGCATAAATCCCCAACTACTAACAAAATTCTCTCCTTCAAATGATAGTGAAACAGGACAAGATTCTTCCAAAGACAAAAATTCGAATCATTTAAAAGTAATACACAAAAAAGCAACCATAAACCCTAATTTCTCCTCCAAAAAAAAAGAACTTTTTCCAAACAACAACTACTTTTTCTTTTCTAGAAATTTCACTCTAACAAAAGAATCATAACATACATATTCTTAACAAAAGCTAAGAAATTTACAACACAAGAACCAGCTAAAAGAACCCATTAATCATTAGATGTTTAAGTGAACAGCCAATATATTGTTCATCTATCAGTTCATAAAGAAAAACGAATCAAGATCTCTGAGTACTACTTCCTCAATGAAACTCAGCTCGAAAACAAATTAGAAAAAAATAAGAAAAAAAAAGAGTAGAAAGAGAGAGAGCCCACCTTAAAACCCTAAAAACTGCTATAGATCTGGATCAAAAAACGACCAAAAATCAAGCAAAATTTCAGCAGCTTTTCAAGGAGAGAAACCAGACAGGAGGAGAGAAATGAAAAAGAAAGAAGAAAAAAGAAGAAGAGGAAGAGAAAAAGAAAAAGAAGGTCTATTGCTGCTGCTACTGAGGGTTTCAAGAGAGAAACACTTAAACCCTGAAATAGATCCAATGGTTGTAAATGATTTCAACATTTTAGTGAAATGGTATTGGACCGTCAGATCAAAGATCTAGAATTCTATTGATTAAATATGGTTGCCTCGAGTCGTGCGAAATAATGGTCCTTAAGGCGGCAAAATTATGTGGATTCAAAAAGAATCATCAAAATAATGGGAGGGTAATTTAGGCATGTACTCATAGATTCGGTGTTTTTGTTGATCACCTTGAGGAGCTTTGTCTTTTTTTCATTATGACTGTTGAGTTAGCATGAAAACTTTAGGGACTGGGCCGGGACCGCCGGGTCAACTACTTTTTTAACCAAGGAAATGAATGCGACTCGCCCAACACTTAACCAGCCATCACCGTTCCGAAGAAAAGTCCATGTAAAACTTATCGAAGCACAGGTAGAAATGAAGAGTAAAAACTGTTTCCTTCACAAAAAAATAACTCTGTTTTTAAAAGTAATTCTAAAATTGTTCTTCCAATTAACTTTTAATTTTTTCATTTTAACTAATTTGTAAGTGTATCCAAACATCCTCTTAAATCTTAATATTAGCACGGACTTGTTACCACTAGATTGTAGAATTCTAAACATTTCACTGGAGAGGCTAAGAGGGTATTGAGATACACCTTGAGAAGTTGATTATAGACTTTTAGAAGTGAAAAAATTAGGAATTAGGTTCGATATTAAATTTTAGAATAATTTCTAGAAACAAAAAGTTTATAGTCTGTTTGGATGTGCACTCATAAATTATTTTTCGACTTCTAGAAATAAAAAGGCATAACTTGTTTAGATGTCCACTTAGAAGTTATTTTTCGACTTCTAGCACTCAAAAAACTAAGTCGGGTATCGAATTTTAAAACGACTTCTAAAAGTAAAAAGTCTATAGCCTGTTTGGATATGCACTCAAAAGTTATTTTTCGACTTCTAGAAACCAAAAGTCCATAGCATGTTTGGATGTGCACTCAGAAATTACTTTTCGACTTCTAAAAGCCAAAAAACTAAAAAATCAATTTGGGTGTCGAATTTCAAAACGATTTCCAAAAATAAAAAAGTTTTTTTGTGAGTTTTGCTTTTAACTTCTGTTTCTGGAGATCCAAACGCGCTACTTTTTATGGAACAACAAATCATTCTACTTCTAACTTCTGAAATTGACTTTTACTTCTGGTATCTAAACACCTTCTAAATGATTCAAGTCATATTTAGATTTACCCGGCGGACGTAGGCTTAAGAACCCCCGGGGATCCCATATCACCGTCTCCTGGATGGGAAGGGGAACAACTGGCACCCTCTCAAAATCGAATTCGGTACCCAGTATCAGCCGTGTACCGAAGGGACCTGGAGTATGACTGGAATAGACATGGAAGTGTGATTACAAAATGTTCGGAGTTTCCCCTTTCGATTTAGCATTATTCATGATAACAACTGACAATACCATCCGGAACTCATCTGTTAAACATGATTTTACATGAAAAAGTATGAACGTCCATGGATTTAATTTCAATAGTACAAGAGTACGAACACACAAAAACTGCTCTATTTCATTACCTTTTTTTTTTTGATAAAATTCTAGTTCGTTACAGTGATTTGCCTTTGGCCAAAATACTATTACTAAAACAATTAAAATGTAAACGCTTGCAATTTAGTGCAAACGGTACATAACATCAAACAATTGATTCCGTGTAAATATTTGCATTTGACATGAACCCGCATAAAAGAAAGAATATGGAATAAGCCTTGTTAAAAACATCATGACTACCTAAAAGAATACATATATCAGGAGAGAAAGTAGTGTACAATCTTTTGGCTTCAGCTCGAGCAAGGATCTAGCCAGATACTGATACCCCATGAAGGTAAGCAGGAAGCTTCATCCTTTACACAATTGTGTAAAAAACACCAATGCTAAGAAATCATACATTACTAACTTTCTTTTGCTCAAGAAGTTCTGACAGTGAGCTGTCTATCTTGGCAAATACCTCCTCTTTGGGACCATCTCCCTTGACCTGATATCAACAAGTGAGTAGATTGGGGTAAGATTTCTATGGAATATACAAGATACCACTGAATAAGTGTGAGACAGTTGATTTCTTTGTACAACTATGGGGATGATTGGGGATCCCAATAGGAATTGACTCTTTGCAATGTCTTAACTTCAAAATGACATGGATCATAAAAATTCATCTCATTCTTAATTGTGTACCCAACATCTAGTGGTTTCGTAATTAAATAAAAACAAAGATAAACAAAATCACACGTTAGGCTGCACATCTTTGGCTGACCTAGTCTAGAACAACTAAATTATCAGAACTGACAAAAAGAAAAAGACAAGGAAATCTGGAAATATAAAAGAAGTGATATTTCACACACCTTGATTGTTATGTCTTCATATGCCGCAAGTACAGCCTCCACGTTCTGATGATGAGTGGCCAAACGCAATTTTACCTTCAAAGCCGAAGAAGAAAAAAACAGTCGTGTGTTTAGTCGCAATTGATATAAACATAATTGTAGTGCCTACAACAGGGGTTCTGGAAACATTATTGCCTTGGTTAAACATAATCCAAGTTAAATTTTGCATGTTTGTGAGGAATTCTAACAGAAGGAGAAAATTGGAACTATAATCATTAATCAAAGAGCATATTAGAATGAGAGTTCCATATAGTAATTCTGAGATGCGCAAGGAACTAAACAGATAGTTCTTAACGTACTTTTTCCTCTGTATCATCGAAGCGTTGAGTAAGCCTAGCAGCAACTTCATCAGTTTCCGGAGGAGCATACTTTAAGTGGTATATCTTTCCTGTAACTGGATCAAGCCTCCGACCAACCACTCTCTCGACTAAAATCTCCTCAGGTACCTGCTCACATTTACAAGAACATGTGTGTTAATCTATTCTTCTATAGGCTACGTATTTCAGTTAGACTAACATCACAGGAGGAGAAATCTTACGTCTAAAAGAATGAAAAGGTCTGGCCGAATCCCGAAGTCCTCAAGTGCCATTGCTTGAGATGAACTCCTGGGATATCCGTCCAAAAGCCAACCATTTTCTTGGGAATCTGGTCGAAATAGTCGTTCCTTCACCATCTAGAAAATATAAAAGATGTGGGTGAAAATGAACCAAGAAACAAGAGAGTAGTAAAACAGAGAGAAATCGGGACGAAAAAAAGTGTACCATAACAACTATCTTATCAGGGACCAACTGTCCTTTCTCCATACATTCTTTGGCTCGCTTTCCATTTTCACTCCCGGCTGCAACTTCAGCCCTTAATAGATCTCCAGCAGCAATATGCACCAATCCATACTGCACATATGAAGATGACTTGATATAATCTGTTCATCTTCAGAAGAAATTTAACATGAAAATATTCATAAAGCTTACAGTCACTTACATGTGACATTCCCAATGTATAAGAATATACCTACTCAAAACATGTAAAAGGAAAAGGGTATATCCTGGAAGAACGGAAACAAGCTTCAAACCAACTAGATAAGTAAATTTACCGAAAGATACTATGGAGACATTCTCAAATAATTAAAGTTTATATCTACCATCATATTCAAATTATCAAAGAATACTTTATTGAAAATCATTGAAATTGATGTTTGGAAATTAATACAACAAGGATAACGTCCTAGGTATCTTGTATGTGATTATTTTATTTAAGACTAAGGCAATCCTGAAAACTTGTTACAACTTCTATATGATGTTCACCATCTAGAAAAGCTCCTGAATCCTTACAAAAGCAAGGACAACATCTGTTTCACTTGAAAAGAGATGGTTGCCATTATAAAATGAAGGTTGCAATCTGGACAACATTGAGTCCCTTGAATCTCACAACTGTTAAACAAAGTGCAACGATCACATGGACATTCGAAATGGTGGTTTGATAAGGATTGGAGATGTCATCTTTATAGTACGGGTACACCTAATTCACAAGTTACTTTTGTAGAAAATCTTAGTAAACTGTCTCAAGTTCTTCCTTACGTCCATCTGCCTGTGATCACATGCAAATGATCTAACGGCGATTTTTTTACGTTGACTGAAGTCGAGACTTCCATGAGTCATAATCACATGGTCCTAAATCTAGTAAATACCATATGTGCAAGGCACATGCACTTATACTTGTTATTATTAGTCTGACTCTTTCCCTACTATTAAATTTTTTTTGTTATTATTTAATTCCCAAAGCAGTGCACTAGAAGTGTCTGTAATTTTCACATAAAAGATAGTCCCTAGTCCTATCAAAAGATCTTTCAATGGTAAAATGACGATTGTATAGACGAGCAAATTCACGCACAGTACGTTCATTGGATGATCCAACTAGGTACATGGACCTTATGAACACTGAATAACAACAGTAACAATGCAACAATACATAACTGTTAAACAACCTTAACCATGTAGAGTTGGTAAGACACTATTTTCGAGATATAATAAACAAATGTAAACAAGGTATACATAAATTGTTATAATAATATGTGACGCCAACTATTTGTCTGAGTGTACATGGTTGAACACAAAATGGGAAAAGCATGGAACACTTTTTGACAATTGCAACTTACTTTCTTGGTGATAAGCTCGCATTGTGTTCCTTTTCCAGATGCAGGAGCGCCGGATATCATAATCCTAAGAGGCTCCGGTTTCGATTTTGCAGCTGCCACAATCTACACATTACAGTTGTAAACCACATTAAGAGTAGTTATGAAGTTTGTTGAGGGATCACTTACATAACAAAAAAAAACAACACAGAGCTATATAGTTATTTAACAGACCAGACACCATGCTAATGGGATAACCTGCTAAATTTAGGTAAATAACCCTTCTCTTACCATTATGACAAAAGTACTCAAAAATATATTTTGGTGTTCTCTTTTTCTTCTTCTGATGACAATTGACGCTTAACTGGGACTATAGATCTACTAGTTATCTTTTATGCTAGTTACATTTATATTTTGTATTTCGATCTGTAAGAACAACAAACATTATGTTTCCAACAACCAAGATGATTCACATACATGGATGCCCCGAAAGATGCAGGTTTCTTGTTTTAGTCTAACCTATGCCATCACTGTCATTTAATCTACAAGACTGAAGTTTATTGTTCTTCATTTATCATCTTTGCAATGCATTGGAACCAATCACTCAAATCAGTAAGTAAGTTTTCTCTACACTTCTCGCCCCTTCCCCAGTAATTTCCATGATACAAACTCTTTACCAGGCAGGACTTAATCAATCTAAAGTTGACCTTACCATGTCACCAAACTCCAGGATCTCCACTCTTTGTAACAAAGTTACTGATTAATAGTTTAAGCCATTTGAGCCTTTCCCACCGCACAAATTTTCTTCTGAAGTTTCCATCATGTCCTATCTTCTCACCCCTTCCGACATACAAATTGCCTAATCTATCTTTCTGAGAGTATGCTCTACTTATCATGTCAATCAGGATCAATCTATACATTATCAAAAACGTACATTCTACAAGTGCATGACTATCTAAGGGGAAATTGATTCTGAAGGTAAATTACAGGCTAAAGGTACTATAAAATTGAAAATATGGCGGTTAAATAAATTTATCACTGTTTGAGAAAAGTTCAAGTTTAACAAAAATTCAATAACCCCAGAAGTAAAATTGCAAGATTAATGAAATTACATACCGAAACAGCCGATGATGAAGATTTGCTCCGCGGTAGATATACAGAAGAACGACGAGTTAAGTCAGAAGAAAGAGAAACCCTAGAAATATTTGAAGAAGATGATAATGTTGAAGTGAAATTAGTGATTGATTTAGTAGTAGTAGCATTTGAAGAATGAGTTGTAGTTGGCTTAGGAACTGATAAGACGACTGCCATATTCAACGAATACGCCATCTCTCTCTATCTCTCTCTAGTTCTACTTTCTTCTTATTCCCTTAGTTGATGGTGTTCATGGCTAGGATATTTTACCAAATTACAATGGCGGAGACAATATTCTCCTCCCTCTCGCTATCGCTCTCTCACTCCCTCCCTCCCTCTCTAAAACACTGACATTGTTAAGTACTACAGTCCAGGTGGTATGAGTAGCAGAAGAAGATAGGATTGGATGATGATCAAAATATTCCGTTTGTTTGTTGGTCTATTTTGACAGTTTCTCCTATTTATTTTGTACTTTTTCACTCATTCTTACACCTTACACTTATTTTTCAGAGCCGAAACTGATGGAACTCAGTGGCTGCCCTGCCTTACATGGACTACTCGATCTTGCAAAATAGGGTTTCAGGTTCACCAGGACGTGGCACCAATCTAAACTCTTCATATGTCATTGGGGATATAAGAAGAAGGGTAGCTGCTTCATGCAATACCCTAAAAACCTACTTCAAAGGTTTAAGAGTTCAATGGAGCAGAGCAAACTGAAAGGTGAAACAAGTTCAAGAAAAAGAAGGAAAAAAAAAACAACTCCTAAGTTTCTTGGTGGATTCCCTGAGCAAGATTTTGCAATCCCTTACTTGATCAAAGGACAACATTGATTATATGATCATAACTTAGATTGAGGAGAAACAAACTGAGTACCCATTTGCCTATAGTCAAGGTAATCCCATCAACTCATGTATCACTGGTTCGACAGAAAATCCAAACCTAATAATCTTCAACATGAGGTTCTAATCCCATTCCGAAGTTTCCAAAAGAAAGCAATTAACATAATACGGGTTCCCAATCAGAGTTTCTTGCACCAAAAGAGATGCAAAATTAAGAAGACTCTGCTGCTGGTTGAGTAACTCCAGCCTTGATCAGCAACTGACCGAGCGATTCAGATGGACGGACTTGGTACTTTACTTCTCCAGTAGGAGAGAGAAAAACCTCGGCTAGTTCAAGCTTTTCGGATGTAAGGCTAGTACTGTCCATGGTCTTACTCAGAACCTTCAAGGCAAGTTCAACAGCTTCTTCTCTAGTGATGTCGTCTTTGTAATCCTGCTTAAGCATCGACTGTGCAGCTTGATTGTTAGCACCTATTGCTGCAGCTTTCCACCCACTGTAGTTACCACTTGGATCACTGGCGTAGAGCTGGAAACCATAATTTTTATCCCAACCTGCAAAAAGAAATGAGACACCAAAAGGACGGAGCCCACCAAATTGTGTGTATCCTTGTTTGGTATCACATAGGGACTGGACTAGTTGCTCAACAGGCATTGGCTCTTGGTATGAGAAAGTGTAGCGTTGGGCAGCTACCCTGGCAGTGTTGATTAGGATATTGGCATCAGACATAATTCCTGCCACGGCACAGGCTACATGGTCATCAATCTTGTACATTTTTTCAGTGGTTTTCGAAGTTTGAAGGAGCTTGGAAGTCACCTTCTTTTCACCAATTAGTACCACACCATCCTTGGACAATACACCAATTGCAGAACCTGCATTGCCAATGGCCTCCATCGCATATTCGACTTGGTAAAGACGACCTTCTGGGGAGAAGATTGTTGTCCGACTATCATATCTCCGAGACATTGTTACAAAAGCTGCAAAAGAGAAGCAAAATGTATATTTAAAGGACATACATATTATTTATATGTATATATAAACAGAATACTCAAGAAACTATGGGGAATTAGAATCTACAAGTCGCCTAAACTCTATAAGAGAAGAAAGAAAGCAGCAGGCAACATAAGGTACCAAAATAAATCAATACTGAAGCAGATTGAATGGGAACTGAGGGGAATATTAAGAAGTTAACTGAGAACAGGAAGAAGAAAGATACTAAAAATTGTTTATGGGTATGCGCAGGCATGATCAAGGTGATGTGAGATATTAATAACTAAGGTTGTGGATCAGAGTTGCTGCAGAGGAAATTGCATAAAATAGCCTAGGATTCTACATAAATTAACCAAAGAGGCCAGAAAGCAAGCCCACTTGTCAGAATGTCAGGGCTGACTTAGCTGACTACTCTAGCCAAGCTACACCGCTGCATGAGTAACAAGAGATACCATAGGCCCACGGGTACTA
>JAJJMC010006198.1:1092700-1141068 GCA_023531435.1 Papaver californicum | reverse complement strand
ATCATGGAGTCTTCAGCTCAGTGGAACAATATAACTCCGAACCTTAACATCAAAATTCATAAAACTAATATCTCAAGGTAGAAATCTTCTTCTCATACGAACAAAAGATAATACCAAGAAGATTATGATAGACAATTTAAACCTATGAAAAACAAAAAGTGTTAAATGAGTATTCGAATGTTTCAAATAACTACCATACACCTAAGATACACTAAAAGGGTCACATTCTGACTGCAGCTTCGACGCAATATGATTGCTCCAGATGAAATTGTACAATTGGTAAAGTTGCGCATACCCACATCTTGAAACTTTTGGATAGATATGATGTGGTTCACTAGGCCTAGCACATCAAACTAAATTATTCTTACATCCCCTAGCTACCCTAGGATGAAGTTCTGCAGCTCAACAGAGAAAGAAATACTTACCATTGTTCCGTGAGGCTTGTAGCCTGACCCCTAGTTCCTAACTGATGCACACATAAAGCTAAGAATAATTGCAGGCTCACTGCACAGAAACACTATACTGGCCACATTATATTGGCCAACATTGAAACTTTCAGGTAAACAAGATGTGAGCCAAGCACAGCAGACTAATATATGTTCAACACTTCAACTCGTACGTCGTTAGCGACTAATTTATGCAAAAGGATATTAACAACAAAGGTTTATTACATAACAATGGCGGCTCTCACCAACTTAGACACTGAGCATTGGGACTCAAGTGTACAAACAGTACGTTCTCTTTGGCATCAGACTCATTCTAACCTTTATACATCTTCAATTAGATTAAACTACCCTTAGCCACTCAGACTTTATATCTTTTTTCAACTAATCAAATAGACACTGAATTCTATCACAAGTAATTACTAACCCACAAAGATCATAGACAGTTCTTCAATCTCGCAATACTAACTAACTATCATAGCCAAGCAATTAAATTAAAATCCCAACACAAGTGCCCCAAATTCAAAATCAACTACAAATAGTTCACTGCATAATAGGGTTTCACAAACTCTATTCAATGCTAGAGCTAACCTACTGAATCAATTAACTATTTTCAACATTGAACAAGAAAACAAATTCTACAGCACAATTCTAACAAGACACGAGCAGAAGACACTCATACTAAAGTAGAATAAACCCTAAAAATGTAAGTCATATATTTCTTTAGATCCAAAAGATTTAAAGATAAAAAAAAAAACTGAATAATATTTCTAGGGTTTACAAAATAACAATACGTAGTCTGATTTACCTGTAAAATTTTTGAAGCCCCGATGAAAACGTTTGAGAGCTGAGAAGAAAGTAGAGAGAATAAGTTTTAAAGTATGGAAGAAGATCGGACTCAGTTTATACTCCACCGAGTTTTGGTTTATTTAGCAAGAAAAGTTGAGGTCTAATTTTAAAAGTCTAAAATACCCTATTAAAAATACAAAAAAGACAATCTTGTCCCTTAAAGTTTTCATTTACTCCCAGTACTAACACAGGCCATGACTGAAAGCCCTAAAAATGAACTTGTGAAAAGGAGGAAATACCTTGAGCAGGTTCAGTTTTGGTGGCGGGAAAAATGCCCAGTGAAGAAGTGAAAAAGCGTTTTTCAATTGAATCGGAATCATCATCTATTGAGAATCCCCCAAAGATTACAAAAACTGTTGTAGTAGAAGAAGAAGAGATACAATTTAGTGACGAAGAAGAAGAAGAGTTAGAGAATCCTCAGATCATTAATAATAATAATAATAACCCTAGAATGCAGAGGTATTTGGTTGCATTTGAGTATCATGGTGGAAAATTCTTTGGTTCTCAACAGCAAGCCGTTCGTAGAACTGTCATTGGTGTTTTGCAGGTAATAGTTAATGAAAAATCAAATCTTTCTTTCTTCCTTTGCTTGTTGATTGATAATTGGAGTAATTTGAATGCATCCTATAGGAGGCTTTCCGGAGATTCGTCGGGCAACCTGTTAAAATCATTTCCTCTAGTCGGACGGTAAGTAGATGTGAATCATAATTGAAATTTAAAAGCATCTTATAATCTTTGTTTGTCTTCAATTCAAGCATATCTTTGTCTATAATGGATGGATTGGAGGAGAGTCAGTACAGTCATAATTTACAGTTTATGGGATGTATTTCTAGTGTCCACAATTTACAATGTTTAATAATGCAGGATGCAGGAGTACATGCACTATCAAATGTTTGCCATGTAGACATCGAGCGATTAAGCAAAAGGAGGCCTGGTGAAGTGGTAATGTACTTGGGCATCTAAGTAACTTTTAAGGCTCTATCTATATATTATCTATTTGTGGTAGCATAATATGGTGCAACCTGACAATCTGTTTTTAAGCCAATTAACTGAGCTGGGTACTAGTTAATTATTTTGATGTGTTTCTTTATGTTTATTAATATAAGCATTGGGGCACTGCCCGTCTTTGCTTCGCACACAAGAGTACGAAAAATTAGACAAAGAAGAAAGGAAATAGAAAAAATATGAAGGATAAGGGAAAATGAAAAAGAAGAGGAGTATCAGGATTTTTTTCTGTTTATTAATTTCCTCCTAGCTCTTTTTGGATGTTTGAATGTCTCGTTTAAAAGAGAAAGTAAGTAAAGAAGGTGGAAAGGGAATTACAAAGATGGCGGTGGTTGTGAATCTTGATGAGGTCCATAAGGATGACAGATACGGACCATATGGTGACGGTAGGTGACAATGATAGCTATGATTGATTTTGGTCTCTGTATATTGTTACTGGTCAGACTCAGAGTTGAGGTATACTAGAAGGAGAAGTCGTGCTTTTGTTGGTTTGGTGCGGTAGTGATGTGAAGTAGTGATGCTTGTGGTTTCAGTACTTGTAGAAATTAATGAATGGTAAAAGCACTAGTGGGACAGTTGCGACACATTCTAGTAGTGAATCTGGTATTGAACAATGGTGACAGACATCGTGCTGGTTATGAAAGTGGCGGTGGTAGTAGTAGCAGCGGACATAATGTCGGTGATGGAAATTAAAGGATGAAGAGGTGGAGGAGAAGAGAGCGAGAGAAAACTTTCACCTCTCCAAAAGCAACACGATGGATATTAACCAGGATGAATATGTGCATCTCTTTCCCTTTCTGTATGCCAAACGAAAAAATAATGAATTTTGAAGTTGGTCAAAATGTCAAGGTTCGTCTGTTAAAGAACCATTGGAAGATTAGTTGAGGTGTCTGACTTCCTTCTTAGTAAAAGGATCACGCACTAGGGCCACGAGACTAAGCTTTTGGATCATACCCTCTCTTTCAACCTATCTCAATGAATGAAGCCCCTTCAAATTTATAGCGAAGATGAATCCAATCTATAGTAACGCTTAGCCTTTAATACACCGAATAGAATACCCCTCTTTCTGAGGAACTTTAGTGACTCGACCAGAGGGAGAGGGACCCGTAGGGGGTGAGACCTCATCACTCGACCGCTAGGTCGGCCACACCCAACCCGAAGACAGTTAAGGACCTTTAGGTACTCGTACGTAGGTGCGAGGAGAGGGATGAAGGCACTTACCATTGAACAAGTTGAAGCCCAAAATTAACATATCCATACTGTCGTTTGCATCAAAAGATGCATCATATTGTTTTTGCTATCAGTTGTACATGGTTTGATATTAGCATCTGTCCAATTAAAAATTATAATCTGTCTTGTCTTTTATATGCAGTTACCTCCTCATGAACCTGAAGTTGTTAGAAATGCTGTGAACCACTTCTTACTGGTGTGTTCTTTGTACTCATCTGGTGGAAGTTATATTGGATATCGTGTATATACCTATATATCTTATATTATATTGCTCTTATATACTTCTATTCTTTTGTTTAATGGCAGAAATACGAAGGTGATGTTGCGGTGGTTGATGTTCGATACATCCCTGCTGATTTTCATGCTAGACATAAAGCTCTAGAGCGCACGTCAGTATCTTCTGAATCAGAGCATGTACTAAGTATAAATTGAACTAATAAAGTGGCAACTTGTAAACATATTACCACTTGCATGTGTGTGGTTGTAAAACTCCTTTACCATGGCTCATTTCCTCTTTAATCAGATTGCATTGTGTTTCATGATCAAACCTACCAGGACATGGTCTTTTGGTGCTAGAAATACTTATTCACTAAAACCAATCGAAAAATTTGAAGTAGGAGTTTCTTGGTTCTTAAAAATATGGTTTTAGACTCAATGTAGCATATCTGAAATGCAATTTAGTGCAAATTTTACCAGAATGCATAGAGTTTTATATTTGGAGATTATCCAGTTGTGTTCAGCAATGGAAGTCACGTACTTAATTTGCAACTCCTTGGCAAGTCTTAACTATTCTTTTACCCTAAAGAAGTTTCTGCCTTAATAACATCGAAAGGGTAAAGTTATTCAAGCATGTTGCTTATTGCAAAGCTGACACATTTATCACGACCTATACTGTAGTTCAGAAATTCATGGATATGGTATCGACTTTTTTTGCAGGTACTTCTACCGCATTCTGTCAGGTCCAGAGCCTTTATCAACATTTGAAAGAGGCCGGGCGTGGCATGTTGAGGAGGATATAGATATTGTAGCAATTCAGGTAGTTTAAATGCACTATATGTAAGTAAGCTTCATCCTTGAAAACCCTATTTGATCAATTGCTTTTCATGCAGAAAGCATGCAGAGTTCTTGTCGGAGATCACGATTTCAGTTCATTCAGAGGAACTGGTTGTCAGGTATAATTTGGCATGACTGAAATTTTCAGATTTCATTTATTATTTGAAGTACATAATATTTTCTCTTTTGATACTCTAATGTTATCAATTGAAGAAGATTGTGTTGTTTTCAGTTTTGTTACACCTTTTGCCTGTGAGCTAACTACCAACATTTTATGACGCTATATACAATCTGAATGATTCACAGGCAAAATCGCCGATAAAAACTTTGACTGAGCTTAGTGTTACTGAAGTTGCTTCAACGCCGTACTTCCCCTCGAAGGTGGAGAGGGACCAAGCTAATCCCATGGAGCAAGACCCAATTGTCTCTTTCAGTACGTCAGGGATTGATGTGGCCAGCAAGGCTCCAATTTCCAATAATGATAAAATTGGAGGATTTAATGCTGCATTTGGTGAAGAATTTGGCCGAAGGAAAATACACCGTTGTTATGTAATAACGGCACGGGCTCGTTCCTTCCTTTATCATCAGGTCTCATCTCCCTCTCTCTTTCTCTAAACAGGTTTATTTGTAATTTGTAGATATCACTTTGGAGCAGTTGGTAAAAAAGAAAAGAAAAGAGCACTTCAGTTCAAGGGAGTTTGGCATGTATGCCCTACACTTAAGCTAGTTCTATTGAATATTGATTCGCAGGTCAGACTGCTAGTTGGTGTTCTAAAAGCTGCGGGTACCCGGGAAATTACAACATCTGATGGTACATTTCTTCTTCTTCTTCTGTTAAAATTTCTTATATGCCTTCGAGTCACTTTTTCTTTAATGAAAGTTAAGTCTTTACTTAATGTTGACATTCTAAAAATGACAATTTGCAGTTGAAAGGATTTTGAATGCAAAAACAGTTACTGCCACAAGTGCTATGGCACCTGCTCATGGTCTCTACCTTGCACGCGTTAAGTACAATCTCCCCTAAAGAAGTTAAGAGAGAGACAGAGAAAGTAGGAACGATATGGCTGATGATACCGAAACCAGGCAGAATGAGAATATAGACCTCTGGATGCCCGATATCGAGTACAGTAACGTGGTCGAATTCTCCCCTAAAGAAGTTAAGAGAGAGACAGAGAAGACGGAACTGAACTGGTGATCTTGTCTTACTTTTTCATTTGCTCAAAACTTTTATCAAGTAGGGTTAGTTAGGTTAATCGGCTAATCTAAAAAGGGAAAATCAATATCCTGCACCGTATTGAAATCGTAGAATTTTTCTTTTTCTTAAATGAATAGATCAACGAGGAAAGACAACAATTAGTAGTACACAGTATATGTATATGTAATCACTGACAACCTTGGTTCATTATCGAAAATGCTAGCTATCTACCGGTTTTTTATGCCAATAGAATACCCCGTCTACATGTTACTGAGGTACTGGTTCATGGCATTCAGTCCAGGACCTACCCTTGGCTCTAAGGGTTCACCATCCTTCCCTATCCAAGCATTACCAGGGAAAAGCAACCCTAGACTGACCACTATGGACCAGTTCACAGGCAATTCCCCGCCGAAAACAGTGGCTATAGGATGGAATCCACGGAGGAGTTCCACAGTTGTGTATTCACAGGCGTAGCGTGTACTTTACAGCACCAAAGCATTACGAGAATATTTGACTAACCTTTTAATTATACTCCAATTACACACCTTCCTATAAATGTCCATATTTTTTAACACTCAGACCTAAAAATTGAAGAAGCAGAAATATAGGTAAAACAGTAGAAAAAAGAGAGAAAGAGATGTTATGATGTTATTGATTAGAGTCTGAACTAGCATTACATAATTATAGTCCTTTATATATAAGCAAAAGAAAACCTAACTATTTAATATTGGGCAAACTAAAGCACCTGCTCTTAATGATAGGGAGGCAAGCAAGTTATAGAACATTTTTGATCCCTTTTGACTCACACACATTGGAACACTTTTTTTGTGTGGTTTAGGGTAACTGTAACGGTTGGACTATCCTAAATACCAAAGAGTAAAAAAATTTGGTCGTTTTTCATTTTAAACACAACAGTTTTGTGAGTAAATATGATCGCACGTCCTTTTAATTAGACGTCTGTTATAAAACGTTATTGTAAATGAACGTTAGGTGACACTGACGTTTCTTTAGTGGGACGTATGTTGTTGGGCGCATATTTTAGTGAGCGTTTCATATTCTGGAACCAGACGCATTTTAATACGCTTCCTTAATCAAACGTATGTTTAAGCGTCCACACTAATCAGCGTCTATTGTACAAGCGTACTCGTATAGGAACGTATGGAAGTTGAGCGTTGTATTATGTGGACGTATAGTGATATACGTTGTGCCTAAAAGACGCTTGAATGCCAGAAGCCCCTCTATAATAGCGCTTAGTATTGAAACGTCCACCAACAGAAGCGTGAGCTGAGTTTCATGTTCACCTAAAGAAGCGTAATGAAGCACGTACACCAGTGTGAGCGTTAATAAGACTGGTGCTCCGGCGCGTTCCTACAAGAGCTTCTGGTGCTCCGGCGCGTTCCTAAAAGAGCTTCTGGTGCTCCGGCGCTTTCCTACAAGAGCTTCTGGTGCTCCGGTGCCTTCTTAAAAGAGCGCATGTTATCCGACGTCTTTTTAATAGAACGTATGATATACGGACGTTATTTCAGTAGAACGTTTTAACCAGACGTTCATTTGGCTTGCGTTTGTTCTACCAGCGTTGTCCTAGTGAAGCGTTACTTCGTAAGCATTCTTTTGTGAGCGTCTCATCAAACGCTTCTCAGCCACTGCGTCCGTGTTTCAAAACGCTTTCATAAGGAAACGTCTTTTGTTAACGCCCAATTAGAAGAGCGTGCGAGTATATATAAGATTTGGAGAAAATTTTCTCTGGAACAGTGGTTTTACTCGCCTCATTCCTATATATACTCGTCCGTTGCGGTTGATTTTGGGCGACCAAAAAGTAAATTTAATCTTTACTCTTTGGTATAGTCGTCCGCTGCAGTTGCTCTTAGTAGTGGTTCTTCAATTATAGTTCTCTCCTCTATGACCACGGGTAGGAATACATGTGATATGTACATAATTGGTTTGGCTCCTTTAACAATATGAAATTTAAAAAAAAAAAAATTATTAAAAATAAAAAATATATATTCTTATTATATTTATTGAGTAGATAATTCAAAAAGTTTTCCAATATACAATTTATAAAAACCCAACGTGTATGATTTGAAGTTTTTTAATTTAATTTTAAAACAATAGTATTTATGTAAATATATAAAGATAGGTTCGATATACAATTTTACCCATCAATACATAGTGGTATTATTGATATTGGAGGTCATTTTTGTAATATCAATGTTAGACCAACCAAAAATAAATATTTCCTTTATACTAGTAAGATTGTGTATAAGTCGATTGCCTCACTAAAACCCCTCTATGAAAACCCAGAGGGACAAAACCAGAACTAAGAAAAAAGTACAATAGCAAGAGAATTTAGAATAAAGTTGGATTCGCATACGTTGCCTCGTTAAAACCTCGACATGGAAAAACCAAGTGGGACCAAATCTTGTCGAAGGGAAAAAAGAGTACAACGTGATAAGCGTAGAAATATGTCTTTGCTGAATAACCATACATAATATCCTTTATATGTTTCATGGGTGATTAATTGAAACTCATTATTGATGTGAAGTAGTTGTATCACTACTACTAGTTGATTTGTGTTGAAAACTGTTGCAGTACAATTTTTGCTCCTTTCTATAAATTATTGAAATAAATTATGTTGTGCTGAAATATGATCAGTGGGCATATAAAAGATGTATAACGGCTCAATATTTTAAAAACTAGTCGTTTAGGGTTGCAACGACTTTATTTTCACAAAAAATCACATAAACAACATTTAAAGCAAATAAAAATATTCACAACTAGGTTTCTTTTGTATCGGGCCGTAAGTCTGAAAAACTACCAATTAGAAAACATATCAGGCTTACGGCTGGGTTCTGGCTACAAAACCTAATAGTAAGTCGGGGAAACAAAAATATTGTCAGAGTTATGGTCAGGTTTGGGCTACATAAACCCATTCGTAAGTCATATCTTTCAATTTTCTAACTTGTTAGGTTTACGACCAGGTTTGGACTCTAAGAATCCAGTTGTAAAACAAAATCTAAAGACACGGTAAAAATTATGGATATGTTTCGACTTTAACAACCCAATAGTAAAAAAAAATCTAAAGACACATCAAAATTATGGCTAGGTTAGGACTTTAAGTTCTCGAACGTAAAATTAAATCCAAGGTTCCAGAAATTTTACAGCTAGGTTTGGATTTTACGTTCCCAGCCGTAAAACTGAATCATATGTTCCAGAAGAAATTATTGTTGGGGTTTTCTCTTGATTACCTAGTCGTAAGTACGTACTTAACTTAAATTTTAGTTATATTTGTCCAAAAATATTGGTAATTTTAAAACTTATTCATCCATTATAAAAACAAAAGATGCATAACTTAAAATCCATAAGCAACCACACTAGTAAAAGTAAGGGCTATTTAACGTTTGATACTCATCAAATGTCCAACACATTGCTTTGGTACCTAACATTTAAAATATTAAAGGTTGGTACCTTGACCCATCAAAGACTATCAAGTCAAACCGTTGACCTAACTGGATGTTACCTTTTAAATTAATAGTATATATAAAAATTAATTACTTAACAGTGTTAATTCACCGCCGTCACGTGATTTATTAAGAAAACATGTGGCCTAATCAATTTTCATCTTGTGGTCACAATTTGATTGATCTGACGACTACAATTAATTTATCAAAAATACACTTCTATTACACCTTCCCTATCACCAATTCTTTGATTTCCAACCATCTGAAGTAGTTTCAGATAACAAAGCATCATGAATCCTTGATTCGTATTACACCCATCATAAATAACAAAATCACTTTCACCGATGATTATCAAAACCCTTTTTATAATCGAACCTAGATTTACCAACATTAACCAAATTAATCTTCTCATCTTCACCGATGGTCATCAAACCCCCAAATTCCTACCTAAGCCATATAATTCAACTCATCTTTTATTCCCTGCTGCCGAGAACACTAACCAACTTTTTTTTTTTTCATCTCACACAATAGAGCCATCATTCTACTTCTCTTCGATTCAAACTCACAAAGCAGTTAAATCCATTTTCTCCATCACCAATTCCATCTAACTCGAATTCATTTCGCCCGAACCTTGAAATCAAGCCTATTTTCTTATTCCTGCAATTTCAGTCTCGACTATCTTCCTATTTTTGTTCCTCCATCTTCAAACTCTCTCAACAATCGAAACCTAACTCACGGCAGCAATACAGATCCAAAATCCAGTTCAATCTCTTTTATCTTCCATAGTCTCTTCAACAGCAAGAACCTATTGAACTCACGGCACCGACGGAAGACTTTAGTTCTCAAACATACGGTTTCTACTTCTATAGAAACACGAGTTTCTTTTCTAGTGTTTTAATATAATTTTTCTAATCGTGGTTGTTCATTCTATTGTCACGTTCATATTTGGACACGTGTAATATTTATAACTGGACGTTAGGACATGCCTAGTCATTATTAATATTCGTAAGTGTAATATAGTAATAACATAAGTTATGTGACAGAAATATTAATTCGGTTAGGTCAACGGTTTGACTTGACAGTCTTTTACGGGTCAAGGTACCAACCCTTAATATTTCAAATGTTGGGTACCAAAGCAATGTATTTGACATTTTCCGAGTACCAAATGTTAAATAGCCCTAAAAAGTAACTTAAAATCCATAAAGAACCACACAAATAAAAGTAACTTCAAATTCATAAGCAACCACATAAACAAAAACTTCATTGAGAATAACTTCAAACTTCACGATCATGTCCACCTCGACTATTTTTAATTATACTACCTCGACAACGAACACGACCACGACCTTTGACATCCCCTTCTTCGGTTTCAGAAATTATCTCTTTGATACTAGATGACGGATGACTTTGGCTGATACCCGCACCTCTATAAGAATGTCGTCTCCTCTTTGAATCCCTTGTTAAATCTTCATAAAGATCATCTTTATCTAGATCATCAATTTTTCTAATCTGATATTGAAGTGTCCTTCGTTATTCAACTTTCATAATATATCAATTATTGATGTCGTAAGACATACTCTCTACCAACAACCTTCCTCGTAATTTCTATTTATGTATATAAATAAATTTTATTAAATTCTTTAGTAACATAAATAAATCTTAAATGCACTAATAAAATAACTAGTGTACGTACCGCTTTCTCATATAGTTTTTTTCAATCGATATCCATTATATCCTTAATATCGTTTTGAGTCTTTTTCTTGCCTTCAGGCTTATGGAAATTTTTCATCGCTTCCTGATCATTATTTATCACATGTGGATGACCATTCCAGGTAGTCTTATGCGGCCAACTTTGTGCCAAAATGCTACACCGACTCATCCATTTGGACTTGATATTTGATTTGAAGAACATTATTCTAAACATCGGTCGTTGGTTTTAGGTTGTATCTTATTATGAAACTATTATTGCGGATCCTGGAGCCATCAACACATAATTTAAAGGCTTCCCTGCAAACTATACTTTGGACATAACCAATTTGGCAGAGAGTTCGACGAAAATTATCCATTATAACCCTGTTGGATGAAACAAAGGTTCGTTGTAGTTTTCCAAATCTAAAACACATGGGCATCTTCTTCATCATCGTCAAGTCTCAGATAAGGGTCAAAAACCACATTTTCAGCTGTCAAACTATCCAACACATTCCTTAACTCAACTATCTTAGCCTATTTATGCTTTTGTGGAGTACATGTGAAGGGGACTTTCTTTCTCGTAGGACCAATACCTCCCTTATCCCAAGTTGGAGACAAAGATTGCCACATAGTGCGAAATTGGTCGTATACCCATGATTGTGTGAAAATACACATATACGACATAAGAGAATATATCAAAACTAACATTAAAAATACAACACAATTTGAAATTAACCACATCAATTACTCAGAGAGGACCAACATCCCGACAATTTGGTTATCTTCAACCCATGAGGCCTTTCTTAGGCTATAAAGTAAACAAGTGAGGGTGACAGTGCCCCACGAGTACTCTATAGTATTCTTGAGATCCTTCAACAGTTGTAGATATTGAGCATTAACCCTATTTCCCGAGCGATCGGGGAAGATTAGGGTGTCAAGGGTAAACAACAAGTACAATGTGCATGTATGTTTAACTCTTGTTTCATACTCCAACAGGCAACTAGAAATGCGCTTCGGCTCCGTCTTTCTCCCACCCAAGCGTGTCTTTACCCAGGATATAAAGATTAGACCAAGGAAGATTATTGTCGAAACCCTCAAACACAATTTTTTCTTCAACCTCAAGGCCCATAATTTGTTTCACATCTTTTGTAATGATTGTCATCTCGTCGAATAGGAAATGAAAATTGTCAGTTTCATGCCAGTATCTTTCCCCGAAGGCACTAACAAAAAAAACATCATACTCCAACTAGGCATTGATAATCGCATGTCATATTCCTTTATTTTTCACCAGTGTACGCTCTTCAACATATTCTTCACACAAAGGCAAAAAACGATCCCTCAAATTGTTTTAGTTTTTTAACTGCAAGTTTATGATCCTACATAAATCATAAGAAAATATTGTTAATCAAAGAAATAAAAAATTAACAACAATATTTACATTATTAGTTTTAGACTATCACCTGCATCTCACAAACTTTAGCATCCTAGGAATGCGCGTATCCGAAAAGGATTACGGTTCTATTTGGGGCCTCAACCCAAGGTTTGTCATTCTTCTTACCAGGCAACAACAATGGTGATTTGCCTTTGAAATATACTTGTCTTTCGGCAAAAGCTTCTTCCTCGATTTTTTTTCTTTTTGTTGTGGATTCGGACTAACATCTTGTGCTTCCTCTTCATCAATGATCTTCCTCTTATATTTCTTTATTGCCTTGTTAAATCTCTTATCTGACAGATTCCTTTTGTTGAGATGGACCAACATCGTGTTCTTCATTATCTTTCCCCATAGTTTTTTTCTTCTCATTCTTGCTCAAACCTTTATTACAAGCAATGGAAGTACAAAAAAAATCAACTTAAGTAAATTTACGGTTAGGTTTTTAGTACTAAACCTAGCCGTAAAAGTCACTTACCTAATAATTCGACATAATATGGAAATTTACGGTTTGTTTTTTTAAAACTAGACCTAGCCGTAGAATTTTTACGGTTGGGTTTTCGAAAATTGAACCTATCCGTAAATGCCATTTGGGAAAAATTTAAGTGTACAAGAAATATTACAACCAAGAAATTGTAGAAAATAGCTAACCGTAAAAATATTATGGTTCGGTAGTTTAGTTTTAAACCTAACCGTAAAAGACTTTCGATATTAAATAACATGTATGTTATAGCCAGGTTTGTATTGAAAAAAACCTAGTCGTAAAATATCTCCAACCCATTTAAGGGTTGGGGATCTTCATTTCCTTACCGTAAATTGCAAGAAATACGTTTTACGGTAGGGAACTTACTCAATTTCCTAGTTGTAATTTTCTATGAACCCCGTTTTTGTAACCTAATTTGAGTGCATCCCTATTTCAAGCACCAAAAAAAAATAGATTTTTTCGAATCTTACCTAATATAAACCATTTGCTTTGGTTTAATTTGTTGTTGAAAGGTTTGAAATTATGTGATTCCCTCTTAAATGTTGTTTCTAATTTGTTGGTTGTGTTGTTGTTGATTATCATCACTGCTATTTATATTAACATTCTTTTTCAACATCTTTATTAGAGATTTTAATTGACGATTAAAAGTTTTTCGAATCGTTGATTAATTAAAGACTATTAAATGAATTCAATTGAAAAGAATAAATATAAAGGGAGACAGTTATAACATAGTAGATGAAGAAGAAGAAATAGCAATAATAGTTAATTAAAATTAGGTCTTATATTTTAGGCATTTGTTATGCCTTAGGACGCCCCATAACCATCAATCTAGACATTTTTTAATCTAGAGAAGCCCCTCAATTTTATTAATAAGAAACCTATTATGGGGGTTGCAAACCTTGGTTCATGGGGGCTTACAAGATGACAAAATAGGGTCATCTTGAATCCAACTCAAAAACCCCTTATCTTAGTAATTTACATTATATCTAGACTGTCCTTAGATTAATTAGTGCTAATGAGATTAATTAGTTGATTTAATAAATATTAGTGATTGATTATATTTCTGATACGATTTAACTTAACAATTTCAGAAAGATGTGGATTGTAGATGTGGTAAGAAGGGGTTTGTTTCAGAACTTGTGAAGATTTGACTTTTAGATTCAAATTCTAATAATTAAACTAGAAAACTCAAAACAAAGTTGGTATCAAGATTAAAAAAAAGGCATTGAGACTCAGGATTCCACCATTAACCAATTAAAGTGATTCAATCTAATCAATATTCATGCAATTCTTTACGTTTAAAGTGATTCTAATATGTTGCAAAAGTAGATTTTCAAAGTAACAATTGTAAATCGAAAGTATAGAACATCAACAACCCTAGGCTAAGCATGCTTTATCAAAAGAAATCATAAATGCTTAATAAAAATCCATAAATCAATTTCTAATCAAAGCAAACAATCATAAAAGAAATTGCAAAAATCAATTAAAATAGAAATATACCACTTTTCATGGAACAATGGCTTCCTCCGTCACCTCAGCAAAGGGGTTTAGCTTCTCATATTGATCACTTGCTCAAAATAATGATTCATGGCTCAAAGTGTTTACAAATGATGAAAAGGAGAAAAAATAAAGAAAACAACGAGTTTGCAACGTTTATAAGCATTACAGACTCATTGTTACAGAGCAAGGATGAAGATAATGTTGCAAAGCTGAAGATATTCATTGTAAATTGGGTGAAAAAACTGTGGCTGAGAGTTTCAAGAAACCGTTGTCGTAGCCTCTGTTTTTCGTGTTCTTCAGCAGCAACAAAGAAGAATTCTCTTGAGTGATTTTTCTTCCTTTTGTAGCCTCTCTTTTCTCTCCCCCCTTTTCTCTGAGTCCTCTGAATCCTTTATATACACAACAATACCCCAAATCACGCGAGTTAATTCCAAATATCTTTTTTCCTTCTTCTCTACAAAGTCACGAAGATTTTATTCTCCTTTCTTTATTTGCTACGCGTAATCGAGCTGTCAACAGTCTTTCCAATAAACACAATAAATATAGAAGATATCCTCCCTAATCTTCCACACTACAATTCCCATAAATAATACCATAAAATCAAAAAGAACCCGAGAATATTGTTCTTCCCCTATTTTAACGAGATGCGACAAAATCTTCTCTTGTTCACATAACTAATTTAATTACCATCCTTGTTTGGACAAGACATGATAATCCCAATCCAACTGCACGAGAAAAATCTCTCAAAATCTCTTCCAAAATCAATACAAAATATCACGTGTTAAACTGAATTCAAAACTGGTTTTCCCGCCAAAATTATATGTTGAAGGTGGAGTGCCCCTATTTATAGTAAGGGTGCTTTTAGCACTGGGATGCCTTTATTAATTTCTTGGGTGCCTTTAACACTTTTTCGAGCCAATTTTTCACAAGAGTTTATTTCTCAAAAACACTTATAAATACATAAAATAACAATATAAGTACAACATAAAGACTAATAATATATTAATATGAGCTCAAATAAGACACACAAATGTGTCTATCAAATACCCCAAAACTTATATTTTGCTAGTCCTCGAGAAAATCTAATCTAAGAAAAAAAATGAAAACCTAACTCACTTTCGTAAGAATCATGACTACATTTAGCAGGTACAGCTAGTCGTTAAACTCCTAGGTGACCCTAGAAGACGAGTGTTGTCTCATGAGGTTTTACAAAGAGGTATACCCACAAAACCTTTACTCAAACTTTTAGATACTTGTGAACTATTGAGGGTAGATACTAAACAACCTATTTAGTTGGCATACTAAATTTTTCGTCTATAAGAATCATTACCCTATATGGGTCCAATTGTTGTACACGAGTTTGCACTCAGCATACCAAAATTCGTATAAGAATGCAAGACTCTACTCAAATAATCATCAAACGCTCAGAGTCAATCAAATTCAAACATATGGATAGACTAAAAGATGGATACAGAAGTAATGAATGATGCACATATTGACTAAGGTGAACGGTGTTTCCCATATCTGTCTGAAGGTCACTTCCAGGATGAATCATAATGGATTGAGATACGCTCCACTGGTCTTAATCCTTATGCTAATATCGACTCAGCTGGTATATACAAGGGTCCCAACTGTCGATTTATTGAAAATAAAATAATTATCTTTATATTATTAAATATACTGACAACATGATTGGATCAATTTGAATCCAAGTGCATGCTTCTTATCACCATCTTACATGATAATTCTCATGGATCCTGCGTTCCACGCTTGCTTAGGCGACGGAGATAGAGAGAACACATACATATTGCTATCAAAGTGTCAATACTCGGTTTTTTTTTGAATAATGGAAAATAATACAATAATGGGGCTTGATCTTAAACACTCTACTTCATCCTGGAGGTGATAACAATCCAATACTGGTGCCCCACCAAATCACTTAGAGAAACAAAAAAAATCGTAAAAATAAAAACAGAAAGTGATATGGTCGAGATAGACTCCGAGATATACGTGTTCAATGATTGTCATGTTATTTCTTACACCTGGGTGCATCCTTCTATGAATAGACCATTTATATGGGCACACCAATTCCTATAGATGCGAGTTATGTTTCCATCTACCTATAATGGTTAGTGTCATCCTGAATTTTTCACAAATTTTTAAAGTTTAAAGTTTTATTATTTCAACTAAAATTTTCTCCTTACCCCCAAACCTAAACCTAACATTGTCCTCAATGTTTCAAATTAAAGTGCAATATCAAAAATATAGGTAACTATAGGAAAGGGGTAAGTCATAAAGATAGTACTTGGGTGAAGCGTAACAATCCTTCTTTGGAGAATAAGACATAAAAATAAAAACAAAAACCTACAAAAACTTACTAATGTACAACAACATCCTTGATGGTCAATCAAGGTAAGCAGGGTCCTCCATAGGGACCTCCTCAACATCACCTGCAGGAAAATGCTCTAAAAAGGGTTTCAATCTCTGACCATTAACCTTTGAAGAACTACTACCATCCAGTGTCTCAATCTCAATAACACCATGAGGAAAAACAGTGTGAACTATAAAAGGACCCGTCCACCGAGAGTGTAACTTCCCTGGGAATAGATGCAAACGGGTATCATACAGAAGAACTTTTTAACTTGGAGAAAATGACTTTCATAAAATATTTTTTATCATGCACAAGTTTTATTTTTTTCTTATACTCCTTAGCACTATCATATGCATCTCTACAAATCTCGTCCAACTCATTGAGCTGGAGCTTCCTGTGAGCTCCTGCCTTGTCAAGCGAAAAATTAATTTGCTTTACATCCCAATATACTCTATGCTCTATCTCGAATGGCAGGTGACATGCCTTTCCAAAAACTACACGATAAGGTGACATTCCAATGGGGGTCTTAAGCGCAGTACGATAAGCCCATAAGGTATCAGTAAGCCTCAACGACCAATTCTTCCGATTAGGATTAACTGTTTTCTCTAAGATATGTTTAATCTCCTTATTGGAAACCTCTACATGACCACTAGTCTGTAGGTAATATGGGGTAGCTCCTTTGTGGGTAATACCATATTTCTTCATCAAAACCCTAAATGGTCAATTACAAAAGTGTGACCCTCCATCACTAATTAAAGTTGGCGGTGTACCAAAACATGCAAATATGTTATCATTCAAAAACTAGACCACAACTTTGTGGTCATTTGTTCTACACTAAACTGCAATATCTTAACAACGGTTTTCTTAGTACTAAAATGAACCCACAGGCATGACCATGACAAAAGGAAATAATACTGGATTGGTCAGTCTCAGGTATTACATCTCCTAATAATCTAGTTTGGACACAATACTTAAACAGATAAGGATCATCACAAAAGAAATGCTTAACCTCGTCTAAAAACCTAGAACGATCTTGTTTACCCCAATGTTGGGGAATTCGACCAGTAACAAGATAGTTCATTATATTCGTATACTAAGGTAATCGGGAAACAAGGAAAAGTTGTTCATCAGGGAAACTGTCCCTCACAGGAGGGGAATCATCATGGGAATAAAAAACAAGCCTAGACAAGTGGTCTGCTACTATATTTTCTGCATCCTTTTTGTCTCTAATTTCTAGAGAAAATTCTTGTAACAAAAGGATTTATCTAATCAATCTAGGTTTAGTATCCTTCTTGGACAGAAGATACTTCAAAGAAGCATGATCAGTAAAGACTACGACCTTAGAACCTAAGAGATAAGATCTAAACTTGTCTAATGTAAAAACAATGGCTAACAATTACTTCTCTGTGGTAGTGTAATTCAGTTGAGCATCCTTCAGGGTTTTGCTAGCATAACAAATCACATGAAGTAATTTGTTTTCTCGTTGACCTAGCACAACACTAATAGCATAATATGAAGCATCACACATGATTTCAAAGGGTAGGTTCCAGTTAGGTGCCTGGATTATGGGGGCGGTAGTGAGTAAAGTCTTAAGCTTCTCGAAAGCCTGTAAACAAGCATCATCAAAGACAAACTTAACATCTTTTGCAAGCAAATTGCAAAGAGGTCATGAAATGAAGCTAAAATCCTTAACGAATCGACGATAAAAACCTGCATGCCCTAAGAATGACCTAATATCTCTTACGATTTTGGGAACCTGTAAATTCTTAATAAGGTAAACTTTGGCTTTGTCTACCTCTATACCCTTAGAAGATACAATATGCCCTAAAACAATTCCTGATCGAACCATGAAATGACATTTCTCCTAATTAAGAATGGTAAGAATGGGTTTGTTTCAGATCTTGTGAAGATTTGACTTTAGATTCAAATTCTAATAATTAAACTAGAAAAATCAAAAAAAAAATTGGTATCAAGATTAAAAAATAAGACAATGAGACTCGGGATTCCACCATCAACCAATTAAAGTGATTCAATCTAATCAATATTCATGCAATTCTTTACGTTTAAAGTGATTCTAATATGTTGCAAAAGTGGATTTTCAAAGTAACAATTGTAAATCGAAAGTATAGAACATCAACAAACCCAGGTTAAGCATACTCTATCAAAAGAAATCATAAATGCTTAATAAAATCCTTAAATCAATTTCTAATCAAAGCGAACAATCATACAAGAAATTGTAAAAATCAATTAAAATAGAAATATACCACTTTTCTTGGAACAATGACTTCCTCCATCGCCTCAGCAAAGGGGTTTAGCTCCTCATATTAATAACTTGCTCAAAATAATGATTCATGGCTCAAAGTGTTTACAAATGATGAAAAACAAGAAAAAAAATAAAGAAAACAACGAGTTTGCAATGTCTATAAGCGTTACAAACTCATTGTTACAGAGCAAAGCTGAAGATAAATGTTGCAAAGCTGAAGATATTCGTTGCAAATGGGATGAAGAAATCGTGGCTGAAAGGTTGAAGAAATTGTTGCCATAGCCTCTGTTTTTCGTGTTCTTCAGCAGCAGCAGCAGAGAAGAATTCTCTAGGATGATTTTTCTTCCTTCTGTAGTCTCTCTCCCCCCTCCCCTTCTATGAGTCCTCCAAACCCTTTATATACACAACAACACCCCAAATCACGTGAGTTAATTCCAAATATCTTATTTCCTTCTTCTCTACAAAGTCACGAAGATTTTATTCTCCTTTCATTATTTGCTACGCGTAATCGAGTTGTGAACAATATCTCCAATAGAACACAATAAATAGAGAAGATATCCTCCATAATCTTCCACACTACAGTTCCCATAAATAATACCAGAAAATCAAAAAGAACCCGAGAATATTGTTCTTTTCCTGTTTTGGCGAGATGCGACGAAATCTTCTCTTATTTACATAACTAATTTAATTACCAGCCTTGTTTGGACAAGACAAGATAATCCCAATCCAACTGCACGAGAAAAATCTCTCAAATCTCTTCCAAAATCAATACAGAATGTCACGCGGTAAACTGAATTCAAAACTGGTTTTTTACGCCAAAATTATGTGTTGAAGGTGGAGTGCCCCTATCCAGAGTAAGGGTGTTTTTAGCACTGGGGTGCCTTTATCATTTTATTAGGTGCCTTTAACACTTTTTCGAGCCAATTTCCTACAAGAGTTTATTTCTCAAAAAACATATAAATACATAAAATAACACTATAAGTACAATATAAAGACTAACAATATATTAGTATGAGCCCAAATACGACACACAAATGTGTCTATCAGAGAATCAAAATCAAAATCAAATTTTACTTACGGCTGGGAAAAGATGAACTTCCAGTCGTAATGACATATTACGGCTGAGTAATGTATACAACCCATCCATAAAATGGTGTATACGGTTGGGTTTGTAGATTTCGACCCAGTCGTAGAAGTAACTTACAGTCATGTTTTTAAGTAAACTCAAAATAGTTGTGTACTCTACGGTTGGGTTTTTGCCTCAAGCCAACCGTAAAGTTGGGTTACGGCTGGCGTTTGCGGTAGAACCAGTCGTGGATGACCCTGGATGTGTTTGTTTTTTCCCAAATTAATTTGAGATTGGAATCTAATACTCATTTATTGACACTAAGAAAGAAATTTTATTACATTTTTCATTGAAGGGAATGACATTATAATAAGGGAAATATTATAAAATAGAAACTAATGTTACATGATAAGTTAAAGAGGGAAATACGAGTTCCTTTCCCGCAAAACATCATAGAACTTTTAATTCTTGAATTTTTTTCCAAAGGTATTCTTATAACGGATCATCGAAATTTCACAGCAGTGTTGAAATCCACTTCATTCTTTTGTATTTTCTTCACTGTAGATGGTAGGATAGATCCTCTTAGTTTCCACCATAATCGCTCTAAATTTTCACATTTACTATAGAGTATTTCAAATCTTTCCCTTATGCTTTGGTGTGGTCTTCCATTTCGATTGTTGAATAAAGAAGGAAATTTCACTACATTTTTCATTGAAGGGAATGACATTACAATAAGGAAAATGACATAAAGTAGAAACTAACGTTACATGATAAGTTAAAGAGGGAAATACGAGTTCCTTTCCTGCAAAACATCATAGAAATTTTAATTCTTGATTTTTTCCAAAGGTATTCTTATAACGGATCATCAAAATTTCATAGCAGTGTTGAAATCCACTTCGTTTTCTTGTATTTTCTTCACTGTATATGGTAGGATAGATCCTCTTAGTTTCCACCATAATCGCTCTAAAATTTTCACATTTACTATAGAGTATTTCGAATATTTCCCTTATGCTTTGGTATGATCTTCCATTTCGATTGCCGAATAACGTTGTAAAAATTATGAAGACATGGAACCAGAAATTATTCGAGGTTTGATCTAGGTTGATGTTCATCTCTTGATCATGCTTTGTTGTCGTTGACCGTGCGCGAGCTATGGCAACATCTTCTCTAGTGGTGAATCTAGCAACCATGGGTTTGTTTTTGAATAAATGATAAGTATTTATTGAGAATTGAAAAGAGAGAAAAATTTGTGAGGACAGAAGATGTGTTATAATATAGTTGAAAGACCCCAACGACAAGGAAATTTTGAAAAATCCAATCGTTGGGTACGGACTGCACACATTTGCATTGGAAAATGCAGTTTTTTAATTTTAAAGGTTTACGACTAGGAATTGGGTACCACTACCTAGCCGTAAACAAGCCTCATGCACAACTACATTTAGGTTTATTCACAAACCTAGAAGTAGTACAAATTTCAGGGACACTTACGGCTGGGTCGTGGTATACAAACCCAGACGTATGAGTGACTTACGGCCAGCTTTGAAGCTGAAGCTAGCCATAAAACTGACATATTTTATAAAATATTTAGATATATCTCATACTAATACTAGTATTCAATAGGGTTGACTCACCCAACGGATTTTTTCTTTGAAAAACTAGTCGTTTGGTAGTTTTAACTATAAAAGGAAACATTTCCCTTTCTTATTATCCCATATCCCTTTCATTCTCATTATTCACTTTCCAACTTATTCTCACCCGTCCCTTTCAAGCACTAAATATGGTATACACTACCGATGAAGATGTTGCAATTGTTAGAGCGTGGGTTACGCTTACCAAGCACGTCTACAATAGAGCGTACTTTACCCAAAACAACGAACCCGTTAATGAAGAAATCTTGGATCAGACATCCGATACTTGGTGGAAGTGTTTGTTTAAGATTTTTATGGGATTAGGCGAAAATGGTAATAGTAGGATGGTCAAAGGCATTATGAGAAGGTTTAAGGAGCTGTTTCAACGATTGGAAGCTTTGAAACATGAAATGAAAGCTCTAAAGGAAGCTCATCCCACCATATCCGGCACGCCAAAAGTAAGTATATCAATAAATAAGTCATTCATCAAAAATAGTTTTCAAACATAAAAACTTAAAATGATTTTTTTTTCCAATGGATGATGGCTCTCGACAGATGTAAAACTGTCCATGACAAAATGTTTACGGATGAGGATTGCTATCGTATTTTGGAAGAAAATACCTATCATGATTTCATCCTATATGTTTAAGTATTTATGTGTAATCGTCTAATGATCTACTCTATTTTATTTCCTTTAGTTCTTCTTTTAATGTAATGCTATGAAAGATATATGCCTTTTCCTTTAATGTAACGATTTATTCTATTTCATTGATGTATGCCTTTAATATAATCAATGCAAAGATTTGTCGAATTCCAAAACCAAACAAGCATCCAGGGTCACTTACATCTAGGTCAGTGTTACAACCTAGCCGAATTAGAGCCTTCGGGGTCACTTACGACTAGGTCATTATTAAAACCTAGCCGTATACTACTCCTAAATTTTTTACGGTTGGGTTTTGTGATAATCTCAACCGTAAAAATGACATGAATTGGCAGACACATAGTTTTACAGCTAGCTTTGTTGGCCGTAAGTTGAACTCAGGGTCACTTACGACCAGTTTTGAAAGTGAATCTAGTCGTCAAACTGTCGGATTTTATATAATTTATACTTACGGCTAGCTTTTGAATCACTCGACCTAGCCATAAGTGACCATGAATGTATATTTTTTTCAAGTTTTATGATGTTTTTCAACGTATTTTAGATGACATAATAAGAAAACCAATAATCATTCATTCAAGCTAAATTTATATCAATAACTATAGAAATAAAACATATCCTTCAAATTCAAACATACCTAAATATCCATAAAACGATAAGCTAAACAAAGTACTAAATATTCATATCCCAAACAACATAAGGAAAAATTCAACCTCGACGACCTCTTTCTCTTGGTTTACCAATAACTCCACCTCGACCTCAACCTTTACCTTGAGGTTATCTTGAACAATCTCTTCATGAACCTCTTCATTTGAACCTCCGCTAGATGAAGAACCACTGGGAGTATCAATAGGTGTTTCATATCTATTGGATTCATACATATCTCTTTTGGAACCCCTTGCCTCTTCTTCATCGTTGTTGTACCGATAGAGATCCACAACGTTAGGGTCAAGTAGTTTTTCAATCTTATTGCACAATTATCTTTGTTCTTCAACAATCAACATTTAACCATCATTAATGCAACCGCTCATGTCCTTCACCAACCATTTAGCTCACTCGACCTATATTGGTATTAAAATTGTCAAATCTTAAATATTGGTACAAAATTTGAAAAACTAATACAATAAGAAATGAAATAGTATACATACTACCATAAGAAATCTTTCCTTCCAATAACTTGCTCATTTCGAGGAACTTGGATGATCCACAATACCTTCAAAATACCGAATTGCTTCTGCATCCGTCTTGATGATCCCCGTTTATTAAACCAAGTCAAGCAATTATCCTCGGCTAGTTTTTTGCCACGAAAATGTTCATACCCACTCATATCAACTTGGTAGGGATATCCAGTGCGACAGTTCCAATCGGCCGCAGATGAGATATGGTTGTAGACCAATCTAACATTATTAACCAAGAGATTAGAGTTTAGTTTGTCCACTTTAAAGTGTTCCTCATCACCGCAAACAATTCTCTGGAAAACTCCAATTTGATGGAGAGTTCTATGAGGGTTGTAAATGACGTACCATGTTGATGAAAAAATGGTCCGTTGTAGGTCGACGCATCGGTAAATTCATGAGCATCATGACTATTTTCATCAAGCCTGAGGTACGGGTCAAACTCCACATCCTTAGTCATCAGAGCGTCCAATTTACCCCTCATCTGAACCATCTTACCCTCTTCTGATTTCTTGTGAATGGATATCTGATTCCTGTTGGAATAGGGAAAAACCATTGTTTATCGTGCAATGGTCTCTTCAAGGTAGGAAAATGGTCGTAAACCCACGACTGCGCAAAAAAAATAGTTATATTAAACACAAATCAATTTAAAAACATAAGAAACATTGGAAATAATAAATAAAAAAAATACCTGGAGAAGGCCCACATTCCTCGCAATTAGTGTTTGGTTCCACCATGAAGCTTTACCAAGGCTCTCAAGTAAGAAAGAAAGGGTGGCAATGCCTCACGAGTACTCTGCTATCTTGTTGGACTCCAGATCAAGACTGAGATATTGCAAGAGTTGTAGATAACAAGCATTCACCATGTTTTCCGTCATATCGGGGAAAATGATGGTGCCAAATGCATATAACAAGTGCGATGTATTTGTATATCTAACCCTTGCAGCCTCCATCTTCTTACCCTTGGAATTATAGAACTTAGTCCTCAGGTGATTCAATTTTATCTTTTTTGCCATACTTGGCGAGCCGCACCATCCTTATCCTTTTTCCTTCTGTCGAGGATTGGTTTTCTCCGGCTCCAATCTCAATTCTTTCCTGGGATTTATGCTTGTTTCATCCAAGACATTCATCTGCCAATTTAAAAAGATCTTCAAAAGAAATAGAGTTGTCGAAACCCTCATATACGACTTTTCCATCTACGAAAAAACCTGTAATTTGGAGAGAATCGTCCGAAGTGATAGTCATCTCGTCGACCGTAAGATGAAAAGTATTTATCTCGGGAAAATACTTCTCCTTAAAAGAGCAGACTGACAACATCGTACTGCTTCTGTACAATGGCTATTCCAGGCCATAAGCCCAAAACCTGTACCAAGGCTAGCACCTCTTCACTCTCGTTATCCAATGGCCAAAAACTAGTCCTCTGGTGTTTGAGTTTCGGGACTGCTTTGGTATGATCCTACATAAACATACGCAAAAAATATTAATAATAATAGAGTAAAGTTTTATCTTTAGATTGGATTAGATTAGATTAGATTAGATTATTAACAACGTAGCACAGACCCTTACCGCCCAATGGGTAACCAAATAAGATAAAAGATTTATCCCTTGGCTCACCCCAAGGTCTTCCATTCTCCTTGTCGTCGAAAAGAACCATGTTGTTAATAACTTGATAGGTTGTAGTAGGAGTTGGCTTCAATTCTTTCTTTTTTTCTTTCCCTTTAACATTTGAGGGACCAACACTTGTTTCGCCCCTATGTTCTTCCACAATCTTATGTTCTGGTCGTGGTTGAGAAAACATAAGTTGACATTCAGTTACCTCTTCCACTGGTTTATTAATAACAAGTGTACCTTTCTTCCTTTTGTCCGCACCCAAATTTTTCTTGTGACAAGGGGCTGAAATCTTTTCAACTCTTGGTGTTACCTCTTGCGTTTTTCTTTTCTTCTTCCCTTTATACGGCCTAAAACAAATTAAGTAGGCCTGAAAATACATATAAACATTTAACAACTAAACAAAGCTAAAAAAAACGATTTTAAAACAGGAACACCAAGGTCATTTATGGCCGGAAAATATGCTTCTACGGTTGGGTCGACACTATTTATGGTTGGCTTTAACCCATCTTTTCCCAGTCGTAATGCGTAGTAAAATTATCAATCCAAACCCAGGGTCAGTTACGACTAGGAATAGCCATTTACGGTTGGGTCAAGTATTCATACGGATGGCTTTTCAATGCATACAACCCAGCCGTAAACTAAAAAAAATTTGAACCCCAAACTCAGGGTCAGTTACGGCTAGGAAATGATATCTACGTCTAGGTTATATCAGCCTACAACTGGGTTTTTCATGCATCGACCTAGTCGTAACAATATTATTTACGGTTATGAATATTTAATTTTCTAACCGTAATAAAAACACTTACAGTATTACGGTTGGGAGTTCATACTTCCAGCCGTGTATATGTTTTACGACTAGAAAATGTTTATTTCCTAGCCCTAAGAAGTTACGAAACAATTTTTTTAAACCCAAAATCTAACAAATGTACCCAAATTAACCAATAAAATTGATTGAAAAATGATGGGTTTTACGATTCATACCTTAAACGAGCCATTTATGTTGGATTTGCAGGAGTTCCCTATTCTTCTTCTCCGTCTGATTGATTCCTGGCTTTTCGGGTGCAGAAAAACTTGAATCTTCTTCAACTGGTTGATTTCTTCTTCTGTTTAAATTGTTTGCTTGTTTTGCTTGCTTGGACTTCATTGTGTTTTATAGAAAAGAGATAATTAATCGTCAATGAATAATTTTTAAAATCGTTGATGAATCATGGTTTGAAGATGAAAATGGAGAATTGAGAAGATGAAGATCATTACGGCTGAGAGAAAAGGAGGAGGAGAATAGAAAAAGAAAAAATAAAAAAATTTAATTAAATTTATTTATTATTTATTTTTTTATATTAAATTTATGATAATTAATAAGAGAGAATGTTTTTAACCTTTGACATAGTTATTGAGTCATCCCATTGTTTCGTTTGGGACATAATAATTCATTGCAGCCCCAATAAAGTGAAGTCTGCAGCCCCACATTAGGTTTCATTAATAAGCCCTTGTATTAGGTTTCAAAAATCAGGTCTATTAGGCACAAGTCACACATGACTGTCTTGGGCGGAAATATTAATATCCACACCATTCAGTTTCTTTAACAATAACGGACGTCGTCCTCCTCTCTCCCAAGTCTGAACTCGAAACTTCTCAATTTCAAAGCCTCAGAGGTAAAACCCGCCAGAGATAGACAAATTTACCCTCACCATGATCGATTAATCTCTTTCAGTTCTGCTTTCACTCCCCCCTGGTAACGTATATAACCAAGGGCCAATTCAATTTAAGGTATGCCTTTCTTTTTATTCTCCTTCTCTGCTATGTACTGTAAATTAGGGTTCTTCTTCAAAATTGTGATCTGAATCTTGGGTTTTTCTTTATGAAAATTGATCTCAGTTAAATAGCCTTAGTTCTACTGTGAAAAAGAACAAAGTGGGTAATTAGTAATTGAGTGAAACTTGAAACCCTAGGAATTTGGGATGAAGAATCTTTAGATTGTTAATTGTATTGGTGATTTTCAGTGTTGCAGAAAATTATCAGTCTGGGAGTAAATTTAGGATTTTTGAAGAGATAGAGGAAAAACAGAAACCAACATGAAACGAAAACGAGGTCATAAGAAAGGAAAACATAGAAAGACGTCAGAGGCAGTGGATGTGGAAGGTATTCCAGTTCTTTATGATGTTGATGTTGAAGATGATAATGATAATGATGATGATACTGATAGTGATCTCGGTGGCGCTCAGTTAGATTCTCATATGGAGGTTGCAGTGCCAGCTTCTGTGGTGCCTTATCAACCTACCGCATTCACAAAGCCTACTCCAAATATAATAACATATAAATCAGGTGGACGGCATGGAATGGGACCTGTTAAAGTGAGACTTAAGTCGTCAAAACTGATAAAGCCTCAAGAGAGTAGTCCAGATATGCTGGATAAAAGTGATACAGATAAGAGTAGCCAACATGTGAGTCTAGAAAAGCAAGTTGAGGTGGAGAAGACAGATGATAGTGGCAACTCTTTGCATGAAGCACAGTCCGTGGTTATGGAAAAAGTGCCAAGTAAATCAGGAACCTTAAAAATCAAATCTTTCAGGGGATCAAGTTCTATAAATGCTATAGTGAACGTTGCTGGTAGTCCTGCCCAGGTGCAAGGTGTAAGGAATACCCAAACTGCCTCAGATAATGACAAGAAAGAGTCATCAGTGTCGAGGGAACCAAAGTTTCATCCACAGGAATCACCGTATAGTGAACAAGAACTGAATACGTCCCTTATGGTATGGTAGATTACTCCGTGGATATCGTTTGTCTTGTATCACTGAACTTGAGCGGTATCAGTTGAACTAACTTTTAGATTGTTTTCCCTTCTCTGTGTTCTTAGGTGATCAGGAAAATTATGAATATGGATGCAGCTGAGCCCTTCAATGTTCCAGTCGATCCTGAAGCCCTTGGAATACCTGTAAGTGTGTCATCTACTTTAGAGCGAGTGTGAATAATTATTTCATTCTGTTCGTATGCAGCATAGAATGATGCTAGGAGTTCAGTAGTTGTGTGTACCATGGTTGTAGTTGATAGACCGTAGTAGTTTAAAGTTTCATTTAGTTCAAGATTAGTTCATTTTTTTTAGTGATACTAGATTTTTGTTATAACCAATTCAAATATTTCATTTTTGCTACCTGGTTACTTGTGGTTTGGGTCGGTGGATATCGATCCTAGCGTAATATGTACTAGGTAACTTGGTAAGGTTTACTAAAGTCATCTGTATTTTACGATAAATATCTGCAGTCCCAGTTTTCACTTCCATACATGCTTCTTTTACTTCCTTAATTCCCTTGCCCAAATCTAAACCCATGATTATGGATTTAACCCCTAAAGAAACACAAAACTTCTTTCATTTTAATTTGTTTTGCTGTGGAGACATAGTTGAACATATGAATCTTTCTTGGAATCCTCTGCTCCTCTGATGCAATTTTATCCTAATGGTTGCTTGTTTAAATTGAGGTAGCTCTACCATTGGTTTTTGTAAGGAGTTAGGATTTTTCATCTTTCCACTTCTGATGTGTTTTGTAATCTGAAATGCTGTCAAACCTACTTCGGTTATTGAAGTTACGTATTAGGAGGTCATTTGGTTCTTGTTAATCAAATAATAATTTTCTGAGGGTGTCATATTTCTATCATATGTGATATTGTGATCTTGTTTATGTATTTGATTTTCTTTCCTCGATCTAGGACTACTTCGATATCATTCACTACCCTATGGATTTTGGCACTATATGCGATAATCTTGAACATGGTAATAAATACAAGAACTCTAAGGATGTATTTAAGGATGTACAGTACATCTGGGAGAACTGTTACAAGTATAACAATAAGGGTGATTACATTGTGGATCTTATGAGACGTGTGAAGAAGAATTTTATGAAGTATTGGGTGGCAGCAGGGTTATACACCGAGCGATCACACAGAGCTAATGGTTAGAACTCTTAACTATAAAAGCCATGCTCTTTTTCAATTATTGCCTGCAATTTCTTTGCTACGATTTTTTTTGTGTTCTATATTTCCAACTTGATTGGCCCTTTAGCTACACTCTTATCAGTTGATGGCCCATGATGGACCATGGTTTTTACAAATGTTGGTTCATTTTACCTGTAAAAAAGTGAACGAATAAAATCCTCAAAGTCCCAAGTTAAATTTATGATGACTAAATAAGTATTAGTTGTTGCGATATCATATGAAAAGTTTGGAACTTGAATGGCTTAAATAATATTACAGAATCATGTGAATAGCACGAGGAATAGGAAAGAGAGACTAAATAATAGAACCGGTTTTCAGAAGAAAGTATTCACACGCTTGCTCTTGGTTTTCATTTAGCCTCTGATTCTGGTTGTTTTTTTCAAAAATTATTGAAGCATTGGTTTTTGGTTCATTTCCTGGGATAGCTAATCTGATTTGTTCCATGCTTCCTTTTTACAGGTTCTAGTGAAAGCATGCAGGGGGAGAATGCTACTCACTCTAGTCAGGGAAATATGCACGTCAAGGGCACTCCTTCGAAACAGCCACGTAAACGTCATGGGTATGCCACTTCCTTATTCTTCATGGATTTGCAGATTCTACTTAAATTCAGTAGGAAACAACTATACCCTTTTGTTGGTAGGGGACACTTACTGAACTCCTAAACTTGACCCATTATCGGTGAGTCTCTGGACAAGCCAGGAACTTCAACTATCTCTGATTATTGATGGTTTATCGAATATGTTGACTATCAGTATTTTGGTAGAATAAAAAGAGTTCCAAATCAACCTTAGGCCCATATACTAATGAGTAATTGTTATAATAGGCATTCAGAGCAGCTATTTTGTTTAGTTAGTCTCTTTTGATTTCTTTAAACAATTGAGTCATTCATGTTAAAACAGGCCATTTGGCAACTTTTTCTATCTATTAAGATACTTCTTCTGAAGCAGTGTTTGATATTCAATACATAGGCAGTTAACGGTTCCAACTTCCAACAGGCAGTTTTGATCTTTGTTTGTTATGTCTTTCTTCCTATCAGAATGAGACAGCACAAAAGCGATTGTCTATGTGCTGTCTGTGTTATGAAACGCAAAAGAAGGGAACGTGATACTCAACTTGTTGGAAATCAGATTGAAATAAGTGATGGAAATATGTCTCAAGACCATAAGCAAGAGGTAATACCAAATCCTTTTATTGTAGTATCAAATTGTGCCTGATCAATTGACACATTTTCTGTGTTCTGAGCTCTTTCTTCTTATATTTTTTATTTCATTTGCCAATATACTGTTTTTGAAATAGTTTTTCTCCCAATTAAACAGCAGAACCAATTAGACTAATAGCCAATTATTTATCTCTATGATTTCTGATAATCTGTTCTCTGATTCTTTTTTTTTTTTTTGTGAAGCCTTCTCAGTCATTTCTTGGGACATCATTTTTACTTTTGTATTAATAATAATTAATTATTTGTCCTTTTTTACATAGGAAACTGCGGGAACTCCTTTCAGTGAGGATACATCATCAAATTTGGAGTCATACCCAATCGCTGGTGCAGACATTGATATGGAAGAACAAGCTCAGAAAATGAAGCTGGACAGTCTAGAGGTCAGTGACAATGATGTGCAGAACCAGAACAAGGATGAGGGAGAACCTTCAGAAGCATTACAGACAGGTGATGCATCTGGAGAAGAAGCGAACCCCCAGTCGCGGTTCCAGGAAATGGAGGCATCACGTTTTGCCACCCATTCCGGTTCCCAGAAAAATAACCTACCATTGCATCAGGAAGAGCCTACCACCGCGGAGAAATTGCAGCATAAGCGAGAGGTTGGCAGTTGGCACCATCATTTATGCTATGACAGTTTTGTCTACAACCAAGTTGCACCCCACTTAGTATTACACTTACACCTCCACATGTGAGCCCACATAGAGATGACTCAAGGGGTCAGTTTTTAATTTATGAAGAATTTGTACATCATAGGAAAATCAGATATTGAATCATCTCAAGCGGGGTGGAGGGTAAATTGTCTTTGAATAAGTGGGGCTGTTAGAGTTAAATAGTATGATTGCACTTGCAAGTGATTTGCCATTTTTCTTAACCTCGTTATTATAGCTTGTCTAGAAATTTATACTTATCTAATTTCATTATCCATTTTGTTTTGTATACAGGAATTGAGAAAAAGGAATCAGCAAATTGAAATGTACAAGAAATTCTTCGGCGGCGAAAATTTTATGCTTACGGAGTTGTGTGGCAATCTTTTTTCTGGTGATCCTGGATCAGTTTGGAGCGGGCCACATTCTCTTGTTCCCCGCCATGTTTCATTACGAAGTAGCAGAGGCATCCATGCTGCCCTATCAACGTTTATGAAATAACCAGCTCCAGGAAATTCTTCTTGGTTTAGTACTTTCAGTATATACTGCCAAACAAGTTGTTATTCCTGTTTACTCAGGAAATTATTAGAATGTTTTTGTAAATTGAAATGTTTCCAAGAAAAATAGGAAGTGAAGTGTTATCCAGATCCCAGTTCTGAATGTCACTTGATAGCTCTTCAGAATTCTAACAGCACACAGAATTTGCTCTTGCCATGAGGACAAAAATATATTCACTTGGATAATTGTTTGTATCATGTGAAGTTCCTAGACAACAAAAACTCGGATGAGCATCGTCCAAGGAAAAGAGTATATTGGTAGATCAGCAAGGCCATCTTAAGATACATTTTCCTGTGGTAATCCTTAAATGCAAATGCGAGATCTCCAACTAACTTAAGGTAGCAGCCTGAAATTTCTTGCACATTAGATTCTTTGGATGGATGACACAGATACTCCAGCCTTATATTATTAGCTCATGAGAGTTCAATTGATATCACTGCGTTGATTATCGAAGAGTGGGTGCAGTATAATACTCTGGTGGTAATTGTTCCAAGGTCTAACCAGCATAGCTTAACCAAATTGAGTCCACTTTAACAGAGTTGTCCATACAGGTAGGCCTGGTAAGCCCTCTGGGGGTAACTTAAGGGAGTATGGTTCCTCCACACTCGTTTCCCCACTGGACCCATAGCTTCGAATAGTGCTGCAACTCGCAAGGACTAACCAGAATTCAGAACTTGCAAGCTTGTAGTCTTTTCTCAAAGCGCCCACAAAAATTGCATACCTCTATTTTCCAGTCTGAAAGCTGTTAGAGAAGTTAAGAGAAAGTAATTTGAAAATTGCCGGTCAATAGCTAATCAAGTGAAAATTAATTTTGACTCTTCATAGATTTCTGTAACTAGTGTTTCAGGTTTTGGGCCAATAGCTAGAAATGATGGAGCAGCTGTCAAAGCTTCTGCTGGATCCATCAAAACAATCTGTCCTGAAGAAGCAGAAGCTCTAGCTATAATAGCTATGGTTAAGGAAACAGGGTTGAGATCTTTTTTGGGTTAAAGGCGACTATCAAAGAATATTTTGCACCAAGTGAAATGCAGCATGATCAAACGGCAAAACCAGGCAGTTATAAAGGAGGCAATGAGGATACGTAAACAGGCAAGGAAATAGAGTAGCCAGACAATTATAAAGGAGGCAATGAGGATACGTAAACAGGCAAGGAAATAGAGTAGCCGACAAATTGGCAGAAAATCAAACTCAAATCACCACTGGTGAAGAACAATGCCATTTTACATTTTGGGTTTTCTGACTTTGGATTGGTATAAGCAATTAAGCTTTGTTTTCATTTCAGCTTCCTTCTCGCATTCAAGTTCTAATGTTGTAGCCGAGAGAACGAATTTGTTAGAAAAAAATCCTATAATTGCCCACAATGGACTTCCAGCAGACAAGTGGTTCAGGGTATTTTTGGGGGGTGATTCTATATATTGGGTTTAATTCGAAGAAAAAAACAAAAAAACTGTCAATCATTAGTCCCATGAGTTGGATCGGTGCACAAATTATAACAAGGCTAATAACAAAATAATTAGGACAATAAGTTCTGAGATATTATGTATGGAAAATAATCAATTTCAAGCATAATTGCTGGGGAAACATGGCATCTCCCCAATAAAGCTAAAGCAAATGGACAAAACCCACTTCAGCAAAGATATTATATAATTTAACAAGTTTGAAATCCTCATCAGAATACAATAGAGAACTGATTGATAGATCCGAAAGTAGTTTAATAATCGTCATCAAGAACACTTGGACGCCTCTGGATCTGTAAACAGAACATGAAAAAATATGACAAACGAGGTTTTGCATAAAGCATGTAGAGTAGACTATGTCCTGCATCATTTTCTACCCAAAAGATAATTACATGCAACAAAGTAGCATATGAACGTTCTTGTTCCAAATTGACTATACAGGGCCCTAAAGGCAGTACTCTTTTTAAGTGCATGATGATTTTAATACTCACAGTCACTTTTGTCTGTTTTGTTGTCTGAGTGTTTATCTGTTCCAGTAACGATATAAGCCTCTCTTCAGACACCTACAAGAATGAATCATGTACACTGAATCAAGACTTGATTCAACAAATGAACAACACGCCTCATGTGTGATTGCAAGTTTAATGTTACCTTTTCAGCAATCTGACCCATCTGAGCAGCTCTTAGTATGACATCTTCGACACCTCTTGCCTTCTCAGGCTTTACTAAAGCAATTCGCGCAACTGTTCAGACAAGATAATAGCAGTACAAAGGTTTGTTAATGCACTTCAAAATCAAGAAACAAAATAGTGACGTAAGACAAATAAACTGATCACCATTTCATTTGTCCATTTATAAACAACATATCTTAAAGGTGTCAGGTTCAGCAGAACATGCCCATTAGAACCTAATAATGGTACAAAATGGTAAATATTGTTTCCGCTCATCCTTCGATGGAGTTACTACTTAGTAGTCCCACCAAAACAGCCATTGGACTATCTCCCTGTGTATCATATAATATGTCCCTTTATACATCCTGATCAACTACTTACTGGTAAGCAATCCAGACAATATCTCAGTAATTGTTCGGCCATGTATGGTCATTATGTACAGTTGCACAAATTAGACATAGTTTCTTATAAAATGATAACCATCTGCGTCGGTGGCACATGCACATTCAAACTTTTCTCTTCAAATGATGGGCATACTTGCACACACTTACACAGTAAAAAATGATCGCGTTCAAGCTAATATATATCTAAAAACTATCCATCAACTGTACACTGAAGAACTCGAGGGTCAAGCTATGTTCTGCGGAAAGTCTTGTTTTAGTAAATATGTGTTCATCAAAAAGAATTTTTCTATGAACTGTACTCAAGGGTAAAGCTATGTTTTACAACCTAGAATTGACTACAACAAACAAATAACATTAGTGTCAGAGAGAGAAATAGCAGTTCTAATTCAAATGTACACTTACTTCTTTCCCGTGCCTGAGAAGACAAAATCTGACTAAGCATTAGTTGCCTACGTTCATCTGCTTCCCTGGAACAGAATAAAATGATTGAGTTTGGAAGGAAAAGAACAATGCAAACTTGGAACCTTGTTATGCAAATCGCAGACTCTAGAGTTGAAACAGGATAACACTATCCAACCTTTTGGCATCTTCCTGTGCAGTTTGCTGCTCTGGGTTCTGTTGATTTCCCTGATAGACAATGAGATTTATTTAGAAAAGACGCTATGGATGAACAGTTTCTATGTAATCCAAATATGCATTTGCACTTACAGCGCCATGTTGTGCCATTAGCTCTTGCATTCTTCTTTGCCTGATGGCTTCTAACTCGGGATCAGCCTAGCATAAACAGTTAGCCATTTATTAGTGTAACTGAATAGGACGTTATTAGAGACGAATGGACTTAACACATATGAGACAAAAATAATCCAATGCATGATTTATAATTTATTTTGACCAAATCGATGTCGTAAAGCTGACATCATGATAATATCTGCCGATAGTCATTGGAATGGTATAGACATTGAAAAATACTAAAAACTGGATGCTTAAAAGCAAAACTTCATGTCAATACCTAATTTCCTATGATGATGGAAAACAAATAGTAAATGCCAAGAACTAAAGATGATGATGACTCCTAGAGAAACCAACATGTAACAGGCCAGTTTAATATAGTTGTAGTAATTTGAGATTTGTACAGCCCAACACATAAAGCTTCACATTTTCAAATGCACATCACAAACAAGTAGAGCAGCAACTGCAGTTTATACTTGAAGATCCAACTAAATCTCCACCGCTGTTACTGCATAAATACCGGATCCAGTCCCCTAACAGTATGTCTCACATTGAACCCAGTCTCGGACACAGGAACTCAATTCAAAAAAAGGCTCTAAGAAATTCAGTGACTTACATACCAACATTCTATAGAGATATACAGATTAGGTAATACCATCAGCTAACACTAGCAGCAAGCTTATTTCAAAATTTCATTGTTTTCTCCTTTCTAGATCCTCAATAAATGTTGCTAATTATAAGAAATTTAAAAGAAATTCTAAGTGTAAACCATGATCCACCAGACTCTACATTCTAAGTTTCAACTCTCTTTTCCAGCAAAATCTAAGTCATTCGGCAAAAATTAAACCTATCAATGAACCACTAGTGCATTCACAAACAAGAATCACATAATGAAAGTAAAATTGAAACAAAAAAACCCTTCACAGGTTCGAAAATCTTTGCTTTTTCACATAAATGTTAAAAAAACAAACGAATAATTGAGGTTAGAATCCAACAATAGACAATCAGAAAGTAAAAAGAAGAAAAACCCTAGATTTCTAGAATAAGTTAGTAAAAGTAATTGGTGTTCTAGGGTTTAAGGAAAAATACATACCATTGTTGTTAGTTAAATATGATACAGACTCCTACTTCTTCCTCGTCTCTCTACGGAAACTGCAACCTAATACAATTGTTCGTAGTGTCTTTGCTGGTTCGAATATTTGTTTTTTCATTAAGCGTATGTCCAACGCAGCATCAAGCACACAAAGAGACAGAAAAGATAGGGGGTGTGGTTCACCCACGTTAAGTATTTTAGACTCACCATATACATATGGACAGACACCCACCTGGCACGACAAACTTATCAAATTGCTATGCCCCATAGAGAGAAAGTGCCACGCTAAATATTTTACTCCCTCCGTTTTTCATAAATTGTTACTTAGTTTAAATTTTTGTTTATTAAAAATCGAGTTGTTGTTATGAAAATAGAAAATAGAGAATAAGAGATATAAAATTGAGAGGAATAAAGAGAAATTCTTATTAATGTGTATAGAAATCATGTCTCTATTTATAGGGATTAAAAATTTGGTACTTAAGTATATGAAAACCCTAATGTTAGACACAAAGAGCATCTTAGTAAATAAACTTGGTTTATAACATGCTCCCTGATGACCACCGTGGCTAAGTCATTACAAACATACCAAAAAAACTCAAAAGAAAAAAACCTAAAATTGCATAAGTATGTAAAGACTCAGATAATATTGGACGCGCATATGTTGCCTCGTTAAAACCTTGACAAGGAAAACCCAGTTGGACAAAACCTTGACGAAGGAAAAAAAAAAACAACGCGATAAGTCCATTAAATGCATCTTTGATGATGGTGTTCCCCCTGATAAGTACTTCAATCAAATATTGGCGTGCAAATCTTTGAGACGAGAATTTCTTGAATGCAAAAGATTATTGTGCTTTCGTGTTAAAATTTCCTAGATAGTTGACCAAGTCTTCTTTTATGTAACGCAATCGGTATTGTCTTCGAATAATAGTGTTATCGAGTCTTCATGCTTCTTTAAACACATTGAGGACTTGTGTCATGGATTGCTAGTTTCTCGGAGATGATTTGCAGAAATAGTTGATGTAGTATCTTCAACAAAGATCCAATGTGTAGATAGATTACCATATCTGAACAAAACTATATTTGCGACCATACCTTACATGGTTCGGAAGGACATCCAAATTCATTGGAGGTGGTTATGTTGATTTTGTCTAATCAAATGTGGGAATCCACTAAATAAACAAAATTATACAATAACTCCCCCTTGGATGACCACCATGTTGAATTAATTGCCTCACTATAACTTTGCCAGTAAAAAACCCAATGGGAAACAATCTAGACGAAGGAAAAAGAGCACAATATCAACATTTTGAATGAAAATTCAACGCAAGTGTGATGTTGCCTCGTTAAAACCTTTTCAGGAAAACCATATGGGACAACACCTGAAACGAAGAGAAAATAGTATAACTTTCGACGATCTATGGATGATAACTCAACTATATGAGTATTACTGAAAACAAGCATCAAAACATAATATATAGTCTATTTAATAAATAATTTTTTATGCAAGCATAATTCTGCAACTGCAGCTCAAGAAAAAATAATAATGTTGCTTAAACGTGGATTTTTAGTGTTTTTAAGGGCTCTTCAAGAGACTTATAAAGTTGATATCATCAGTTAATCCAGATTTTGGTACCTTGCAAAAAAATTAAAAACACTTAAAGGATTGTTAAACCCGATATAATTGAGTCTGGTGGTTGCGTGGATATAATTTGAATCCTTCAAGGATTACAAATTGAATATGTTCTCCGACCATATTTTTGTGTGTGGATGCAATACGAGTCCTTTAAGAACTACCACGCCAAATGCATCATACATGGTGAACAAAGTATTATTGAACCAATCTTAGGGTCTGAGCATAAAACCCTCAAATCGTTTTAGAACGATCATATTCTCGTTGAACGCATTATGACAACACCACAATTTTAAGGCGTTGAGTCTTGGGGTCCAAATATTGCGTTATTCAACAGATTTCAATCCAAAATAATTTGGATTTCGTGAATACCAGTCACATTTTTCGATATTCCTCTGCAGAGGGTTCCACAACCACCAACAGTTATTATTTTAGTAGCTACTGTAAATGAATATTCGACATTATATTAGCTTACCACGTTCCCATACAATTCTCAAATGTATGGATATCTTGAAAAAATCACAGAATTACTGGTACCAGCGTCCACGGGCATTATAATCTCCCTATCTTCCAGTGAGGAAATATGAACTATGAGAATGTGGATCTTGTTTTGATAAACTTTATTAGAGAATTATCTGTAGCCTCTTCTAAATACTACTTGTTGTTGTATGTGATTGGATTTTTCTTTTCAGGAGACAAAAGCTTATATACATTTTCACGCTTATTCAATGACAACCTTTTTCGATTTGATCATGATAAGAGAGAAATTGATATAACTTTTAAGTTAATGAACACCAACTCCTAGGAGTGTATAGTCTCCCCCTGATTATGGCAGATATATTTATATCTCATATACGAAAAAAAGTTTCATAAAGTATTATACGATTAATTCGAGGACATATACTCATATTTTAACAACACGAGGTTGGACAGTAGATTTTGACGTCAAGAGCCATAAAAAAATTGTCATAAAATTGTAGTCTATTTGACATACAAATTGAACATCAACCATGAATTTTATTGGTTACAACTAAAAGCCTATAAAATATGTAATTAAATTTCCAAAATAAATTGTGACCTATAGTGCAGCGAGATAATCATTCACCTTAGAATAAAATTATAGACACTTTCTTTATCAAAAGATGTTAATTTCGAGATTAATGTAGTCATTAAAATGACTAATAATAAGGCTAACGCGCCGGGTTCGCACCCATTGACCTTTAATGTCCTGAGATGTTCCAACTACATGTGGAACATACCTCAATTTGGAGATTATTACCACGAGAAAAAAATTTAAAATTGCTCAAATCTCTCAGAATGCAGCAATTCCTCGTTTATTGGTATTTGCAATTGGCTTATACCATAATAATGATATCTAATTTAAGATCAGTAGAGAGAAAACAAATTCTTTTTAAGAATGCAGTATCGTGATTCTTTTCAGAAGAAATCCACTTTGTGGTTGATTAATGATAGTTTCTTGTAGGGAATAAAAAACCAATCAATGTTCCTTGCAAGGGATAGAACCATAATGTCTTAGAAATAATTTAGAATGCCAATTTATTTACATCTCATCCCATAGAATCGATGGAGAAAACGAACACTAATTGGTTTATACAATTTATCAAACTCTCATATCGATAAAATAATGATAATAAATTTTGTTATTTTAGTCACCGCATAGGGAAAATTCATTATATGGTCGACGGATGGTTCTTGTAAAGGAATATAATCATATGGGTGAATCACATGATCCTTGTCTAAACGGAAAAAGATACCAAATTTAATCGGCTATAGGGTTTTCAACCATGCATGTGATTAATTTCCGTAAAGATAATCAAATTGCGATAACATCAATTTTTGGTGATTACAGTTTCATTAGGAAATTGAAACTGTAAACCGTCTTTCGATTGATTTTTTTTCTTTTTTTTCTATGAAAAAAAATAGAGAAGAAATGAAAATCAAACCTATTCATTTAATTAAGTTGATCACCCATTGCATATATTTAGTGACGACAAAAAAGAAAAAAAAATCAACGCATAATATAAAGAAGAAGAAAACCTATGAAAGTTTACTGTATAAAGAGTTATACATGTGCTTGTGCCTCCAACGTCTTAAATTTTTTTATACCTCTTATATATGTAATATTAGTTTACTTTATGATGAGGTTAACATCCTGGCCATAAAACAAACAGATTACAACAGGTAGTTAAAACATCAAAGTCAAAGTTGTATACACATATTAATGAAGACAATAAAATATATATGAAATATAGATTGTGTGGAAAGAAACTTCCTTCTATATCCACTTCACGATGATGACTTGGCATATCACTCAACTGTGATATTTTCGTTTAAAGTTTCTATCTTTTGGAAGTCGATCATCACCAGTAACTTTGCATCCAAACCAAACAGACTGATATGATTTATAACTTAGTGGTTAGAATCAGAAATTATATGCTGATAACGTGTTATAAAGCTAGAAACTAAAGAAAAAAGATATAAAATAGAGAGAAAAAAGGAGAAAAATTATATTAATTTGTATAAAAATACAAGGATTTATGTCTATTTATAGGAATTAGAGACTTGGTATCCAAGTATATGAAAACCCTAATGTTAGACACAAAGGGCATCTTAGTAAATAAACTTGGTTTATAATGGTTATTTCATTAAACAAGGTAATATTTCTAAAATTACCCTTTTGATTAGTTATTATTAGTATAAGAAATATGTATAATTTGATAGTTATGTTTATATTCGTTACATAGGTGTTTTAAAATGCTTTGCAACTATTAAAAGTTTACAAATATCCGGGGCATAGTTTGAGAGATATGTTATTTCTAAATTTTACTATTTTATTATCCTAAGCCCTCTCCTTCTTGCCTTAAGAATTATGCAAACTTGAATGATAAACGGATGAAGTAGTTGTTTGTGACCTACTTGGTACACAAATCTTTTAAAACTCTAACTGTGAAACCCTAAAGGGAGATTTCAATTCATTTTTCTAAAACCCAAAGAGAAAATGAATTGTTTAATCCAAAAGTAGAAGAAGATAAATTAACAGTACCAACCCAACCAAAAGAAGCTAAAACCCATTAGTACAACACAATGAAGTAGTAAAAAATGATGATGAAGGACAGTGGGGTTTTGGGCGTATTCAGTGTTACTGTTCAGTCATGGTGGAAGCGGCATCGACGACGATTCTGGGGTTGGGTGGTGAGTTTAAGAAGAAGACAAATCGGGGTTCGAACCCGACTAGTTATTTATTTCCCTCCATTTTAATTTTTTTGACACCAATTCTAAAAAATTATCTCAATTTCTGACGCAAGAAACTATCAAGAAAAACTACTGGTAAAAATGTGTTTATTTCCCCACTTCTTTTTATTTTTTTCATCTGTCTCACTTTCTCTCTCAAACTCCTCTATCTTTTTGATCAACTGGAAAAAAAGTGACATCTCGGCTTTGAAATAAGGTATTACTCTTGAAAGCCAAAAATATAAGCAATCATACCCATGAAATATATTGATATTTCAGATGAAGCTGATTCCAACGTTACGAAAGCATGAAGAAATGTTGTGACTGACCAGAGTATATTAAATATAGAAGCAACTATATAAATTTTAAAGCCTGTGGAAGAAAATGAAAAGGTCAAACTTCAAAATAATTGGGACGAGAAGATAGGAGCTTTGCAAGCCGAGTCACGGTAGACAAAAGAACGAGAAACAAAAAACTCGCTGATAATAAAGTAGAATCTGTTAAACTGGATTCAGAGATAAAAAAATTAAAGAAATATAATATGTACAATGTGTTTGTCGGCCGAAAGTCGCCAAAATCTTTTTAATACTAAGAAACGTTGTAATAATAAGAAACATTATAATAATAAGATCACAAGATTAGTAATCATCGTGGTCTTTATAAGATCACAAGATTAACAAGAAAATAAACGTACATTTGGCTATGAATCCTAGTGATTTGTTTCTATGGAGTTTATAATCCATTGTTTTATGGAGTTTTAAGTTGATATTTTTCCTCTTAAAACATAGTTCTGATTTCGTTGTTAATTATAAACTACATTTTGTAACACATTAAAAACTTAAAGTCATCGAATGGATTCACAAATCTGCCTAGTGCCTTTACTAAGAGTACAAGTAGATCTCCTTTAAATTTGGAAATATGACCCTGCTAAAACAAAAACATCATGAACTAACACGAATATCGAACACTTTTGGAAGATAAATACTTATGTTTTTATTTATATACGTGCAAACCAATACATGAATAAAAACATAATTTCGAGGAAGACCATGTGTATTACCCAGTGACAACTTCTCAAGATATAAGTATTACAAAAATAAATAAATCATGATATCCATATTATGTTAATGTATTTGCTATATGCATTAACATTAACTTGTTTATGAATTTTATTTTACATGTTAAAAACACAATTAATATAAAAAAGATGTGATGTATCACACAATCATCTCAATGGAAAGTTACCAAGGTCTCTCAGTGCCTTGACCAATCTCACTTCATTGTGAGTATTCTATATTAGTCTTTTCTTATATTTATTGGTTTGCCTATCTATTAACTATATTCAATAACATGTTTTTTTTTCACAAAACCACAGGTTTTTTAAACAAAAAAGAAATGTTTTTTCTCCTCCGAGAATTCCATTACAAGAACAACAGGATGTTCCATTTCCTCATGAACAATTGAAGAGAGAAATCATGCATAAAGCAGAGAACAAACTTGTAGTTTCAACAAGTAAAAAATTAACAGATAGTGATGTTAGTAACCTGTGATACTCATTGTATCCTTTTAAAATGTCAAATGACTTTTTTCATATAGATCTTGATAACACTTTTCCAATTTTTTCTTTTCCTGATTATTTTTTTTCATAAAGAGAGTTCATTTTTATCAAAAAGAAAAAAGAAATTTGCAAGAGGGAAAGACCCAATTATTACAAACCCAGGACAAAGTAAGTCCCCCAAAATACACAAACATGTTTTCATCTCTCACAATCCATGTGATCTATTATCAACGATTCGAATTGAATAATAACCGATTAACTTCATTTTAATCAGCAGTCTTCGTTTCCATAGATAATAGAAAGATTTTCACCTTAGTAAAAAGTTCTTTTTCTACTTCTCTGGTATAAAGAAAACTTGGGTATCAAGTAAAAAATATAAAAACAGAAAAATTAAAACTCTATTTCTTTCCTTAAAAAGGGAAAGAATAAAAATTATATATTCCTTTTTTTCTTTCTCATTTCTCATCTAGTTTTTCCCTTCTTTTTTTCCAAAGGTTTATACTTTTCACCATTTTTTTTTCTTCTTTTTTCAAAAGATTATAACTTTTCACCATTATTTTCTTCTTCTGTTAGAGAAAATGAAGAGAAAATCACAAAACCCCCTTCAAGCAGAGGAATTTAATCATGTCAGACCATACTCAAGGCCAACAATTTCATTCAACCTTGGAAGAAAAACTCAATTACCAACCCAAGAAGTAATAAAAACAAGAACGATTCTATACAACATCACAAATCCACATGTTTTCAAACGAAAAGGAAATGTTTCTGCTCCTCCAAGAATTCCATTCCAAGAACAACAGGATGTTCCATTTCATCATGAACAATTGAAGAGAGAAATCATGCATAAAGTAGAGAACAAACTTGTAGTTTCAACAAGTAAAAAATTAACAGATAGTGATGTTAGTAACCTGTGATACTCAATGTATCCTTTTAAAAGGTTAAATGACTTTTTTCTTATAGATCTTGATAACACTTTTCCAATTTTTTCTTTTCCTGATTATTTTATTTTCATAAAGAGAGTTCATTTTTACTAAAAAGAAAAAAAAAAGTTTGCAAGAGGGAAAGACCCAATTATTACAAACCCAGGACAAAGTAATTGACCAATTCACTACATTAAAACTGAAATAACACTCATAAATTCAGTCAAAAAGTACTTTCTAATGAGTAATTAGTTGACTTAATATAATAACAGTTCTTGTTTTTCCATCATTGAAAGTGGTCTTTTGAACTCTATTCTCCAGCTTCCATTGTGCAACATTTTATCAAAATTTTCATTTTCCAGTTGCATTGAGTGAAGATGTGCATGAGTAATAGTCTATGATGCTTTCTTATCTTTTTGTTTTAGGATCGAAAGAATTTTTTTTATAAACAATATACCGCTAGTCAAAGGAAAAATTAACACTCTATTTACTGAAGGGAAACTAACACTCCATCTACTGAGGCGAAAATCAACACATCACCTCCACAAGTAGCCATCACTAAGAAAAAGATTCATAACTATTATATAGTAGGATTTGTGCTTCTAATTTTATTAGTGATAGGTGGGGGGTTGTTCTTATGGTACCAGAACAAGCCTCCCACTAGTGGTTCTTCTTTAGAGTGAGGAAACTAAAGGAGAGTTAAATGTCATTAGAAGATGAACAATGTAAACTGTATTATATCTGTCTCTTGGCTCAATCACATAACCATAATTTTCACCATCCTAAAGTTATTTAAGTTTTGAGAATAAACTTTCAACCGGACCTTAATTTGTATTTTAAATTTTCTTATAAGTTTTGTAATTTTGGTTACATAAAATCTATGGAGTTAATTTTGAAGCTATTCCTACAATTTTAAGTTGATTTTACTTTTAATAATCTTAAGATTGGTTACTTCTGTTTATAAAATGAATCTCCCAATATAAATCTTATAAGCATAAACTGCTTTAGAATGATTAGTTATTATTATAGAGCTAACATCTAAAAGAATCTAGAACAATAGCATATAGCCTCTAAAAAATTATCTTACTTGTGTGTTTATTTCTATATTGAATTACCATTTTTGGGTTTTCACTATTTACACTTTTATATATTTTGTGGATCATACCATGCTTCAAAAATGTTTTGTTTATTACCCATATTTGTGATAAACTGTTTTATTAAATGCACCAAACAGAATAAAACCATAATACACAACAAAATAAGGTGAGCATGTTTCTTTTTATAATTATGTTATTGAAATCCTAAATTAAAGTTGATATTAAAGATCCTAACTTTACTTTAAAATGAGATGAGAAATCTAATGGGATTAGTTTTATAACTAGAAATTCTCTGGGTTTATGAAAATTTAAGCCATGTTTTCAGTAAATATAGCATCAAGGAACTCTTCTTCTAAATCTAATTGGGTTGGATGTTGCTATATAATAAACAACATACTGGGAATTGGATCCTACATATCCGCCTTGCAGAGGGTTAAAACGCCTCACACTTTAAAATCTGAGTACGATAGATACATATCAGATATTACCATATAAATGACCATTAAAGCATGGATGAGATACCAAACAAACAACATTACCTTACGTCATGGGTTTATGAAGGGGAATCTGTAATAGAACGAGCAAGTTCAAATTGGGGATTATAAACAAAATAGGGGACGGAAGGAGAACAAAGTTTTGGTCTGAAAGATGGCTTGGAAACAAGGTCTTGATGGATAAGTTTCCTATATTATTCAATATTTTTGGGAAACAACAATGTTGGGTCAGGGATTTGGTATTCATAAGCGGTGTCTCGGGCATTGGGTGGGATTTGGAAGGCTAATAAATAAAAAAACTAATCATCTAGTTGCTCTTATTATGTTCTAGATGGCATCAACTTAAACTCTACTGTAGATACAAGATCTTGGAAATGGAACCCAAATGGGGTGTTTTCAGTTTAAACATGCTACAAGGGGCTACGGCAAAGCCCATGCTTCCCTTATTCAAAAGTTTGGAATATCAGAGTCCCATCAAAAATTGCTTTCTTTGTGTGGCTTATTTATCACAGAGCCATCCAAACCCAAGACAATTTTGCAAAAAGAGGATGCGTTTCGGTAAATAGATGTGTTTTTGGAAGAAAAAAAAAAGCTGAAACCATCAACCACATGTTTATGAGATACTCTATTATCAATACGGTTTGGATGTTTTCATGAATGAACTCTCCTGGGACCGGGTATCAAGCTACAATATCACTGAGCTTATTACTGAGAACGATTCGTTATTTTGGAAACTTCTACCTTTTTCTTTTGTCTAGGGTGTACGGAAACAACGAAATTCTCGCATCTTTTAAGGTACGATATAAATACAAGATATTCTTATAATGAAGATCATAAAAAAAGAAAATGATCATTAAAGCATACCTGCATTGAAGTGGGCACATGTTTTCTCATTTCCTTCTGACATAATAGTGGACAAGATGGTACCGAGCATATGGTATGCAACTCACATGACTATTTTGTTGTACTTATGGTCTAAAGTGTTTTAACCTTTTCCTGTCGGTAATAGTGGAATGCTTTATAGGAAGTTGAGAAACCTGTTTTAAAGTTGTTTCATATGGCATAGAGATGGCATATGATCAGTAGCTTTAATAGATAAAGTACCAGACGAAAAATGGAAAGATTACGTTTTTCCCCCCTTGCTTTATTTGAAAAATCAAACTTAATGCTTAAATGTTATACTCAAATTTCATAACCAAAATTTTTGAACTTCATTAGAGACAATTGAGAAGACACCAATCATGTTGGAGACCAATGTACATCTTCAATGTACGTCTAACTTTCTATAAGTACTTGGTAGTGAATATTTTTCATAAAAAGTAAATAAAATATGAACCAAGAAAACTAAGTTCAGAAAGAACTCCAGGAACCTCATACGTGGAGAAGACGATGGGTTATGGTTAACCCATTACCGATATACAACCCGTCCTTGCCTACAATTTTAACATAAAAAATACGATAAACACCCGTCAGTCAAATTTATTCAGGACAAGTTTGAGACTCTAAACCAACTTTATTTTTCCTTCCAAATTTCAAAATTAATAAATAAAAATTATCGTCCGAGTCTTTAAAGAAGTTTAAGGAATTAAAGAAGAATATTAACACCCCTTTTTCTTCTCCATTTTAAACCCTTTTCCTGCAATAAAAAATGAAACTATTTAACATTTATGAAAAATGCTCAATCACCGATTGATGAAATGCTTGATAGAAGTGCTTTGAAATTAATTATAGTTTTATGATTCTAAAATGGAAAAGGGTAATAAGATATTTTATAACGAAGTGTGTGTTTAGCTTTCAGTCCAGTTGTGCTCTAATATTTCCAGCTTTATCATGCCTCTTTTCAGATTGTCACTCGAACGCAGTTACCAAAAAGTATTTAATTTTTTTGGGGTCAATCTCTTATAGTTTGATTACAGTCTCGAGTACTGAGATAGTTACAACCTTTTTTTTTTCTCTATGAATCTCTTTTGCTAGATATATTGTTGTTTATCCATGTTTGTCCTGTAGATAAAACGAGATAATCTAACTAGCCATTTAGCCATGTAACTGAACCTTTGAGCTGGATTTCTATATTGGGTAAGGGCAAACCCTATAGGAAGTTGTTAAAAGCTTGTTTCATAGCAGATGGCATCTATGATATCGAACTTGTCGACAGGATAACAAAAAAGGATTTTGCTTAGTTTTGAGTGAATCCGTCCGAATTTCCGGTCGGCCTCCCACCGTGTCAACGGTTATCTAGTTTAGGATGAACAACATATTGACGGAGAAGAAGCCTGTATAAAAAAAATTGACGATGAAGACGATAATGATTACAACAGTGTTCTTATTATTATACTCCCAAAACTATAACAAAATAGATGATTTCGATTTCGAAGAATTAGTTGAAGGATCTATCTAAAAGGTATGAATTTTGAAGGGCATTCACTACAAGAGAAGAAACTTTGATGACATCTTTTGTGATTTCTTCGTTTTAATGTTTGAATGTTTGTTATCAAGTGTTTTCAGAATGAGTTTCTTTTATTTGGTAGTTTATGTTGTGATCTTATGTTTTGATCATTACTTATTAAGGCTAACATTGGGTATTTCCCCAGATTATAGTTCTTAAATTTTTTGGAGATTTTATCATATATAAAATTCTTTTACTAATGTATGAGGTGGGTAGTTGTAATTTATATGAATTGATGTTTTTTTATATCGAGTTGATTTATTGAGACAACATAAGTGGATGTCTAGTGTCTCAAAATCACATATCCTTAGGCTATCACACTAATAGAAACTTCATTTACATACCAATGTATCCACGCTGAACATTTTGACAATCCAAAAAGATGATATTAGAGACAACAATATCTAAGAATGAATTGATGAAGACTTAGAAACACAAATGTCAGCGGAAAAATATTTACAAGGGCCAATTTTCAAGTTTCGAAGAGATAACAACTCTGGGTTAGGTTGAATTTCTACCATCTTACTATCTAATCTAATAAAGGGTGTAGCAGAGCTACGTTTCAGCAGATTAATCTCTACTCATAACACAATTGAGATACTAATTCTACAATATTATCCATTAACTCATATTATATGTTATCTATATCATAAAATTTTGACACTAGAAGTCAATAAATATGTTGATGACCTTATTCCTAGCCTACAAAATGAAGTGAATTCGCATATTTCAGATAAAGGTCAAATCCGCATAAATGAATAAGAAGAAAAATTGACAAAGTAACTCCATAATCAAATCAAAAATTAGTGAATCGATGGACATTGCATGATATTAGTAAGTCGCGAAACTGACCCGGTTGCCAAAAGAAGAAGAAAAAGATGATTAGGATTTTAAATTATATGTGAGAAGACATCCTCATTAACCTATAAATACACACACAAAAATGAAGAAAAGAAAATGTAGGAAGTAATATTTCAATCAGATTTTAGGTGTATTGTTACTAATTATGGCGAGCACTTGCAGCACAACTAACGATTCAGTGATGTCTTCTTATATTATATATATATATATATATATATATATATATATATATATATATATAT
>JAJJMC010006198.1:1054221-1092690 GCA_023531435.1 Papaver californicum | reverse complement strand
ATATATATATATATATATATATATATATATATATATATATATATATAATGTAGTACCTCTCAACAACATGCTCACAATGTCACCATATTTCATTATTGAAAAATACTAATTAAGTAATAGAATGCACAAATAACGAATGGTTTAGTCAATGAAAATCATAACATGGGTTTGGGTTGTGAAACTACAAGTTCAGACTTAGTTTAGATTACAGATCTAATTAGTGTTATCCTACATATATGTTTACAAGTAGTGGATGGAGTAACTATCTAGAAAAATGGAGGGCAAGTATTTTTATCATTTTTGTATATGTTGCATGCAACAGTTTGAATTTTATTCAGAGCATGCGTTATCTTTATGGCTCCAATGGGCAGGACGCGGAATGAAGTCTGTGAAATGTCCGCTGAAGAATTTTATTATTAGCAAGAAAACAAAGGAAGAGAAGAAGAAAGCAGTTGTAGAACCTAATAGGTACAACAACACTTACAACAATGTCATTGTTCCATGTCCAAATCCCCTTCCTAGGTTTCCAGACTAAGACAAAACCTCATGATAAGTCTTGGGTTCTTCATCACTGCCAATACTTTATAGTCCACCCACTGTAATCAATCTGCATCTCAAAGATGTTAGAAACGAGTCATGTTTGTACCATACATCTGGATAAGATTGGATAAGTTCTACAAAAAATTAATTAAATTCAAATCGATTGTATGGGTAACAAAAACAATTAAGATATTTGGAATTCAAATCTATAATCATAGATTTTCGATCAAAATTAAAAATAAGGAGATAAATCAAATTTTAGGCAGGAACTCTAGAAAAAAATGATAAATTTTTTATTCGAAATTTTTATCTCAAAAGAGAGAAAAAGATTCGATGACTTAAAGATCTTTACTTTGTAATCAGAGATTTAAAATTTTCCAAATCGTAAAATATTTTTCAGTAAAACCAAAAGTTGATAAAAGGAACTTATCTATACGATCATTTTCGATGATTGAATCTTCAGATTTAACTGTTGATGATGATCTTTATCGATTATTCCCATCGATTGCATAGAAAATCTTCATGCAAACATCTTATTTTGGAATTAAGTTTTTAACGGGTGATCGAGCTGAATATGAAAAGAATACGAAAGGGTAGTATATGAATGAAAAAACAACACAAATCACAATTTAAAAAAAAAAGGGTTTCCTAATAAAAAAATATGAAATTATCTGACGCGTACGTACTATTTCGGAGACGTGGGTTTATGGATGAAAAGAATGAAAATAAAAGGTCTGGATGTAAATTTCACTAAAAAAAATTGCGGAGAAAAGCCGAACGCGATGTTGCTTTTCTTTTGCCGAAGGGCTCATACTGATCACTTTCTACTGAAAGTCAACTTCAATGCTTCTTTTCTGCTTCTGAAAAGGAAAATATGCTTTCGCTAAAAGACGTACATACTGTAGAAGAGAAATATTCAGGAACTGAGGAGGGAATCCCGTTGATCTTCATTTTCGTGAATGACTTGTTATTCCAATCATAAGAATAAAGAGACACAGACTTTGTATCGTCATTAGATTTTGTTTGATGAATTTCTAGGATCAGTTGGTTTGTACCCGCAACGGAATGACAATAAAGAGCTTCAACTCGATTTGTACCCACAGAACTAGGTAAAGTAAGAGTGTGTGCAGTCTCGTTTCCATTACCAATCTCTGTTATAGATTTATGTTTACTACGATAATTGTCATCATGTATCCAAAGCTTCATAGCGGAAGCACAAATGTTGTGTAATATAGCTGGAGACATGCTCACTTCTAACAGATGAACACACTGCTCAAATAAAGAAGGATAATTAGGATCTTAACACTGATCAACAATGTGTTGTATATGCAACAATAGAAAGCATTAAACAGAAGAAGATGTTCAGGTTAAGAAATCACTAAATTGATATCACACAATGGACAGAGCCACCTGCTCAGCAAATTTTCCTTAACACAATAGTCCGCGGGTACTCCTCAAGAATGAGAGATGATATACCCCCACAGTGGAGATGTGTCCAGGATAGAACTGCCAGTTATGACTAGTATAAGCACAATAGTAGTCACCCTCAAACGAACTTAACAACAAGATAGATGGAAGGGAAATAAACAAGCAGTGTGCGCAAAACAAAGAAGAAGAGGGAAAAGAAGACATGATAGTAGATGCTTCTGGAGTGAGTTGAAATGAAGAATTCATTTTTCTTTTATAGGCAAAAGAAGAGAATAGTTTTAATGGTAATTGAATGAGAATCAATTCAGTGCAGGAAGCACGAACAAAAATCTTGAAACGGAATTAAAACGGTCAAAAAATTTATTCTCTCTTTAATTCAACTTAAATCACGCCGGGTCATACGCCTCCATATTTAAAACAAAATTAATATAGTCTTAAATTCTTTTAAGAAAATATATTTTGTTCCTTGGTTGGCTTGCAACCGAAGCTACGCTCGTACCCGCAACACACACTCATGCCCGCAGCCGTATCCACAGTCACACCCGCACCCACATCCACAACCACATTCGCAAGTCCAAAAGTCCGCAAGCCCGCAAGCCGCAAGACGCAAGCGCAAGCGCACCCGCACTCAAGCCCGAGCCCGAGCCCGAGCCCGTGCGTGCTTCAGTGTGAAACACCGCGCGTGTGTGAAAGCATGGTTGCACCAACTAGCCCATATCCTTAGTCCTCCCCCAACAACAAAAGTGTCTAAACCCTAAGGCCCTCCCTTAAATGTAACTTTCTAGGTAATAAGGAAAGGAATCATCTTTAGTTTCTCCAATGTGGGACTAAAGGTTCATTCACAAAAGTGAAAATGAGCTAGTTTCCTTAGTGACCCCTTGGTCCTAAGATCCATTCCTACCAAGACCAAAAAACATTTAAAGTTCATTTTCTCCAACAATCCCCCACACGAATGAAAACCCGATGAAAATCAGAAATCAAAAATCAGAAAGCGAGAAATACCACTTAGGCAATAGGTGTCCAAGGTCTTGAACCTTTTCTTAGTGAAAAATTACCGGAACTACTTGATGGACAGTGAACGCGATGTCTTGAACTGCCATCGTTTGGTGTAGTTCATCAATAACTTCCACACGTGATATTACTCTAGGTGCTGTCAAGTTCGTGTCGTTGTGTCCATTTTGGCCCTGGACGTATCCCGTTTCTCAATGCTCTAGAGAATCAGCTCAGTTCTCATAGAAAGCGGCCCACTTCCTCATTCACATAGGTGAGTTCTATCAAGAGTGTTTACTTCTACACCCCACTTCAATCTTAAATTGAAACTATAGAACTCACTAAGACTTAATAAAAAGTCATCCTTCACATGCAGTCACACTATCACGTCTACACCATAGGGAAGGGAAAGAGAATGAAGTTCTCTGATAGTGTTTCCTCTAACCCACCACAAATTAGTTGTCTCATTCGAAACCTTGATCTTGGGATCTCCAGTCAACAAGGTTGAGTATCCTTCATGCCAAGTTTATTTAATGAGCTTAAGCCCCATCCCACTCGATGCATTACTAACTATCTCCTTGGAAAAACCTTTTTCCAAAGGGTCCGCGATATTCTCCTTAGACCTCACAAAGTCAACAGAAATAACGCCAGTTGAGATTAGTTGTTTTAGAGAATTATGTATTCTACGAATGTGTATAGAATTCCCATTATAGTTGTTGTTTTTAGCATTAGCTATTGCAGCTTGACTATCACAATGTTTAGATATAGCTGGCACAGGCCTATGCCAAAGAGGAATGTCTTCCAAAAAGTATCTTATCCAAGCGGCTTCCTCTCCTGCTTTATCTAACGCAATAAACACAGATTCCATAGTGGATCGAGCTATACATGTCTATTTGGAACTCTTTCAAGATACATACCCGCATGCTAGAGTGAAAACATATCCACTATAGACTTAGAATCCTCTGATTCATATATCCTGTTTGCGTCACAAAATCCTTCAAGGACCGCAGGGTATCTCTCATAATTTAAACCAAAGTTTAAAGTGTACTTCAAGTACCTTAACACTCTAGTAAGTGCATCCCAATGCTCCTGCCCTGGATTACAAGTATACCTACTCAACCTACTCACAACATAAGCAATGTCTGGTCTCGTACAATTCATCAAATACATCAGACTTCCTATAACACGTGAATATTCAAGTTGTGAAACTCCATTACCCTTTTTGAGTCTACAACAAGGATCATACAGAGTACAAGCAGGTTTACAATCAAACTGGTTATATTTTTTAAGCACAGATTCAACATAATGAGATTGACTAAGACTATATCCATTAGAATTTCTTCTAATCTTCATCCCTAAGATCATATTAGCGGGGCCTAAGTCCTTCATGTCAAAGTTCTCATTTAGCATGCTCTTTGTGGAATTAATTACATCCATGTTTGTACGAAGTATAAGCATATCTTCAACATACAAGCATACAATCACAAAGGCATCATTCACAAGTTTAGTATAAACACACTTGTCAGATTCATTGATTTTAAAACCACTAGAAATCATTACATGATCAAATTTTTCATGGCACTGTTTAGGTGCTTGTTTCAAACCATACAAAGATTTTTTCAGTTAACAAACTTTGTTTTCACAACCTTTCACTACAAAGCCCTCAGGTTGGTCCATATAAATTTCTTCATCTAATTCACCATTTAGAAAAGTTATTTTTACATCCATTTGATGTATCTCTAAGTTATGAATGGCAGCAATATCAATTAACATCCCAATGGAAGTAAATTTAGTAACAAGTGAATAAGTATCAAAGAAATCAACACCTTTTATCTGTTTATAGCCTTTAACTACTAATCTAGCTTTGTATTTTTCCACAGTTCAATCTACCTTACATTTCCTTTTGAAGATCCATTTACAACTTATGGGTTTACACCCTAGGGGTAAATCTACAATCTCCCAAGTCATGGCTTCTCTATAACCCTTGGATCAATCTCAGCTAAGCATTTTATGAAGTCTGGCCCAAAAGATTTTTCATTTCTAAGTTTTTTACCTCTTCTAGGCTCAAATTCAAAATCATCTTCCTCTAAAGGTAATGTCTGACTAGTGGAGCGTACATCTAGGGGATCAACACATATCATGCGAGATTCAAATTTTAATGGAAAAATATTTTCAAAGAACACAGCATCCCTAGATTCCATAATAGTAATCACACCAATTTCAGATATATCACTTACAACCATAAATCTATATGCAGTAGAATGCTCATGATACCCTATGAAGACACAGTCAACAGTTTTCGGTCCTATCTTGGTTCTCTTAGGTGGAGGAATGGAAACCTTAGCCAAACACCACCACACTTTAAAGTATGCATAAGAAGGTTGTCTACCTTTCCATAACTCATATGGAGTTTTGTCTGATCCTTTAAAGGGTACGCTGTTCAAGATATAGCAAGATGAGAGGACGGCATCCCCCCACAAGTTTGCAGGTAGTCCTGAACTTATTAACATGGCATTCATCATCTCTTTAAGGGTTCGGTTCTTCCTTTCAGCCATACCATTGGATTGTGGTGAATAAGGAGGAGTTACTTCGTGTATAATATCGTGTTCTATGCAAAAATCCCCTATAAGGATTACATACTCACCACCACGGTCAGACCTAACAGTTTTAATGGTAGCACTCATTTGGTTTTCAACTTCTAGTTTATACATTTTAAAGGCTTCTAAGGCATCATCCTTACCTTTAAGTAAATATATGTGACAGTACCTCGTACAATCATCTATAAAAGTGACAAACCATTTCTTACCACCTCTAGTTTGAACTGATTTCATGTCAACTAGGTCTGAATGGATTAATTCTAAGGGTTTAAACTTTCTCTGAATATTTTTCCTATAAGGTTTTTTAGCATATTTTGATTCTACGCATATTTCACATTTATGTTCATTATTCAAACTAAATTTGGGTATGAAGCCTATGCTTGCCAGTTTATTCATTGACTTATAGTTTACATGTCCAAGTCTACCATGCCAAACATTCAATGACACACAAACATAAGCAGAAGAATCAATTTTATTCATTTCAATAGAGGTTACATTTAGTTTGTAGAGACCCTCAGTCTTATAACCCTTTCCTACACAATCCTTACCCTTAGTGACAATAATTTTCCCCAATTCAAATACAAGTTTAAAACCCTTATCATCTAAAACACCACAAGATACAAGATTTTTGCAGATGTCCGGAACATGAAGAACTTCATTTAATGTGAGAGTTTTGCCAGAAGTGAGCTTTAGCCCAACTTTGCATTTTCCCGCAACATGTGCTGCGGACGAATTACCCATGTTGAGTTTCTCCCCTTCCCCTACCTTCTGATAGGAGGTGTACATATCTCTGTTTCCACAGACATGCTTGGTAGCAGCAGAGTCTACCCACCAGTCTCTCACATTGGTTACCAAATTGACTTCAGACACCGTGCCAGAAAACTCATTCTTGTTGTTTTCAACCAAATCAGCATTGTTTTTCTTATTATTAAAGTCCTTACGTTTTCTACAGTGCATTGCCATATGGCCAGGAATTCCGTAAACATAACACGCACCTTTAATTTTACCAATGTAAGATTTGGGTTTCTGAAACATACCTTTCTTGTGATGACCAGGCTTAGGGTTGCGTTTGCTGCTGTCGCCCTTTTCAGTATTGGAAGAGTTGTGTTCAATTACATGAGCCTTGTTGGACATGTCCCTTGCGGAAGATACATTCTTGTCTTTGGAGCACAATAATTCTTCCACTTGAATCTTCTTACAATCAACCATACTAACTTCACCAGTTTCATGTCTCAATCTATATTTGTATTCATAGCAAAAAGACGGTAATTTCTCAATCACAGCAGACACTTGAAACATTTCATTTATCACCGTACTTCAGCAAGAATTTCATTGATAATGCGCTGAAGTTCAAGGAATTAATCAACCACAGATTTTTCATTTGACATTTTGTATTCCAGGAACCTTGCTACCAAAAACTTCTTACTTCCAGCAGATTCAGCTTCGTATTTTGCTTCTAAAGCATCCCATAAATCAAATGCAGAAAAGTTATCTTTTGCATTATAAAAACCATATAGTGTATCTTCTAAATAGTTCAGAATATGATATTTTTCCATATAGTTCTATCTAACCCAACTTTCCAACTCCCTTTCATTTCCAGCATCATTCAGAGTCTCATTAAAGGATTTCAAAACTAATTCATCAAACATATGGAAACTCAGAAAGCACAACATCTTGGATTCTCATCTTTTGAAATCTTTTCCTCTGAATTTTTTTGGTCTGTCAACATCATTTTTACCCATTGTTACAGAAGAATTACTATTGTGTTAAGATTGTTGGATCTGCAACAATAGAAAACTCTAAACAAAAGAAGTTGTTAAGGTTAATGAAAACTCTGATTGATACACACACAATGGACAGAGTCACCTGCTCAGCAAATTGTCCTTAATACAATAGTTCGCAGGTACTCCTCAAAAATAAGAGATGTTATACCCCCACAACGGAGATGTGTTCAGGAATTTAAAATTTTGAAATAATTTTTCCAAAAAGATAAGTCTTGGTTGACCCGCAGCCACCCCCGCACCCGAGCGTGCTTCGAAGCACCGCGCATGTGTGAAAAGTATGGTTGCATCAACTAGCTCATAGCCTTAGTCCTCTCTCAACCACAAAAGTGTGTAAACCCCTAAGGGCCCTCCCTTAGATGCAACTTTCTTGGTAAGGAGAAGAATCATCTTTAGTTTTTCCAATGTGGGACTAAAGGTTCATTCACAAAAATAAAAATGAGTTAGTGTTCCTTAGGGAAACTCCAACAACGCGAGTATACCAAAGAGTAAAAACGAAAAAATTTTGGTCTTTTTTCTTCTTTTTTTTACAACGGTTTCTGGAATAAATATGATCGCACGTCCAAATAAAATGACGTTTGTTGTAAAACGATGTTGTAGAAGAACGTGAGTTGACACAGACGTTCCTCTATGAAGACGTATATTGTCGAACGCCCCATCATGTGAGCGTTTCATATTCTGAAAGCAGACGCAACTATACATGAGCGTTTGCATTTTGTTACGCTACTGTGGGTGGACGTATGTTTAACATCGACACTGATAAGCGTCTATTGTACCAGCGTTGTATTGGGTGAACGTCTAGAAAATGTGCGTTGTACTGCGTGGACGTTTAGTGATAAACGCTGCTCCTAGGAAACGCCTCAATGCCAGAAGTTCATCTAGAATAACGTCCTCCCATAGGAGCGTTTCACGGACGGCCACAAGAGAGAGCGCCCAATGGACGTCCAACTGGGATGACGTTTTGGTTTAAACGTCCAGCTGGGTGAGCGTGTTGGTCTACACGTCCAACTAGGACATCGTCCGTGTATTTTATGTGAGCGTCCAGGCCATCTAAGTGAGCGTCCGTCCGTGTTTCCTAGGGTTTCTTCTGTATTTAACGCTCTCTCTCTCGCTTCGCCTCTACCATCTCAAGAACGCTCCCCTCAACAGACGACGACGGCTAGAGGAAAAATCAACTGTGGAGTAGATTTTGGTTCAAAACACGATAATAATTTATTTATCTCAGTCATTTTATTCTTTGTTTTGGCTTTTATTCATTGTTTAAAAGCATGTTTAGGGTTTCACCATTTTTTCACGGTTTAGCTTTTATTCGTTGTTTAAAAGCATGTTTAGGGTTTCACCATTTTTTCATGGTGCAATGATGTTTCACCATTATTCGTTGTTAAAAGATTGTTTTAGCTTAAGCGGCTGTACATAATTAAAATTACAACATGATTAAAATTGGAACATCATTGTGCCGTGAACATTTACATATTTAAAATTAGAACATGATTAAAACTAGAACATCATTGTGCCGTGAACATTTACATGATTAAAATTATTGTTGAGCTGAAAATGAGAATATCATTGTGCCGCGAAAAGTTAAACAATCTTTCTCTTATCCGGGAAGTTAAGATGTTATGTATGACAACCTCGTTATTATTGTACCGAATTTATACCTATTTATGGCGCAACCTGATTATTGCCCTAGTTTTCTAGATACATTTTAGACATTCATTCGTCTCGAAATTCTTTGATATTCTGAAATTGATAAACGTATCCATCTGAATGTGAAATTTGTGTGTTTTATGCCAATTGCTAAGTATGTCTCTGTAATATGTATTGTGTGTCTATAGCTTTGTTTGAACTGTAATATGTATTGTTGTTGATTTATGGATAAATGTGGAGTTATATTTTTGGTCTATTGTGTTTGAAAAAAATTGATTTTGTATAGATATTGAGAAATGCCGCTTCCCGATTCGTTGGTCGGAAAAAAAAAGAACAAGAAAGCCCGAACAACGCAGGATGTACCAGATGGCAGCACTACGAAAGGAGTGAATGATGATATTGGTTTAGCAAATTATAGTATGGTGGAAGATGATGAAGGTCACCCTTCCAGCAATATGAGTTCGAGAGCCGACCCAAAAACCAAATATATGCATCGTGGGTCTCTGAAATCGGTCCTACAAGCCTACAAAGCTATAACCAAAAGCTGCGAAAAAGCAAAGTTAATTATTGAAAGGGCAGGATGGGACCGGTTTTTGTCAATGGATGTTGGTGACTCGTCACATGCGTTGATTGATTATATCGTCGAGCGTTTCTGGGACACGACGAACACCTTTTACTTCTCATTTGGTGAAATGGGTTTTACACCTGTAGACTGGGTGATGTTGACCGGAAACAGTATTGGTATTGGGGAGGCGCCTCCATATGACCCGGATAAGTATACCTTTCAACATGTCCTTGACCATATTTTCCTAGATTTAAAAGACTCTGAAGTTTTTCGGAGAGAAGGTATCCCGGCGCAGTGGATTTCAGATGCCATTACTGTGGCCTTTTTGGGCACATATTTTACAGAGGCAAAGTTGCTTGAGGCGCAACAGGATAATGTACTTGCTGAGAGAGTGGCGCGAGCATTTTGGATGTATGTTCTGGACAGTTCTTCTTTTCCAATGCTAAGAACTACATCGATGCTGGATGGTTAGCCGCTTTTGAGGATGCAAATAAAGTTGGAACTTTTGACCGGGGTAGTGCTGGTATGTCAAGACTTTATTCCACACTTGGTGCAGCGGGGAGGGGTCAAAATTCACTAACCGGGTCTTGTCAAATATTGGAGGTAATTTTATTTCCTTGAAATTTCATATAACTAGGTATTTGAGGGTAAATTATTAACTTTGTTTTAATCAAATTCAAGTTGTGGGGGTACGAATATCTGGGCATACTTCGACCTCACAACATCCCTGATGAGAGCGAATGTCCTTGGCCAACATGTTCGCGGTGGAAGAGTACGCGAAGGAAGAGTAATGATATTAAGAGTGCAAGGAAACTTTTGAATGAATTGACAATGGATGTTGTGACATGGAGACCGTGGGTTGAAATTACGGCACGCCATATTAATGAGACTATCCGCATAGCTATGGCGGTATTAAATACCCGCACTGTATTTACTTGGGTTGGCACTGTGAGTTGACACTTTCTAGTTCAAATAGTCATATTTATTAATATTCTTTTTAATTTTTCTGGTACATGGCTGATAATAATTAAATTTTACAGCATAACGTGTACCTTGGAGACCGGTTAGGGCACCAAATCTATGGTGGATGGAGAATTCCGTGCAACCCCCCAAGTTGTGTGAGCAACATCACTGATGCAGAGGCTACCAAGATGAGGGAATCGAGTGGCATACCAATAAATGACTACCTCCACGATCGGGTTACTTATGATGCCTATTTGGAGTACTAGCGACAGGTTACAAACTCCAACAAATTTTGCACCCAAGTCAACTGGGAGGTGGAAACATACGACTGTTTGGGGGGGCTGGTTACAGAAACCCTCGACCAACCCGCTGAACATGTTGCCATTCCGCCTCAAGATAATTGGACATATGTAAGTATATTTAAAATTTAAACGAAAATATATTTTTAAAGAATTTTTTTTGAGAAACTGACCTTTTTTTTTCATATAAAGGCCGAAGCTTATAATTTTGCGCAAGAATATGCCGATTTTACCGAAGAATTCCGTAAGTTTCATTTGGCCCAGTCGAGGGAAATGATGGAGGAATTGCGCAATTATAAGAATGAAAACACTAATTTGCACCTACAACTTGCCCGTGCTCATTCTCAATCTCCACACTTAGGGGTTGGTAATTTTCCGGAAACTCTCCCAACGCAAATGTGGAACACGGGGGGTCAGGGAACTTCGTCAAGTATGCCTCTGTTTATGCCACCTCGCTCTTCTCGTGGGGACTAAACTACTGAATAGTGTTATTCCATTATTGTGTAGTCATTCCAATTTACATTATATTTTGGACTTTATTGTTTTACATTTTCAAAATACATTTGACTTTATCTGTTTTCGTTTTCAATTATGTGTTTTCTTTTTGCCCGTACAGACTCTTTGATTTGGTTTTAAAAAAAAAGATCCAACCTATATGTTACCGTTTTGTTACCGTTATGGAATGTTACAGTTGAACAACGGCCAAATACCCTTACATGGAGTCATATAATTACATTAGCTTATATGTATCATTCTCATTCCAAATCCATCTCAGTAACATTTAAGATCAAATTTGTAATTCTGGGTTTTCATTTAATGGCGGGTTACGGAAATTTTCGGTTAAATGCAGATAATTTTACACTAGAGGAAGATTTATCCATATGTCGAAACATAGTATTGCATTATCCATCAAGGGGGCATGAACATCGGATGGATGGTTGTATGAGCATGCAATGGTTGGAACATACACATGCAAACTTTTGTAATGAAACCGGTAATCCCAACAACAGGAACAGAGCAGGCCTTTTTTGTCGATATGTGCAAATAACAAAGGAATTCCTTGAATTTTCTTCTTTAACTGCTAAGGTTAATGAATTTCGTCTTAGGAATGAAACAGATGATGAAGTTGTTCACAGATCACTGAAGGAATGGACTAGATGGAAACAACATGATTTCTGGTACAAACCTCATTTCAAGATCTTAAAGGTGATGGAACAATTCAATCCTTTTGTGTTGATTTTTCTACCCAGTAGTGAAGAACGCCGTGCACGTCGTCCGACAAGCCAAGCCTTCAGATGAATGAAATGTTGACATGGTTGGAGTTAAATTCATGAAGTGAAGAACAAAAACAAAAGAATAATAAATAGAGAAAAACAAAATTTGGGTTTACCTATGTCATGCATATGTCACCGTTTTGTTTTTACTAAATTTGTCATTTTCTTATCTTTAGTATTTTTGGCTTTATTTTAATTTGGATTTTACTGCATGTATTTTCTTTTCCACCGACACTTCTTAGCTCTGTATTTTTTGCTTTATAGGTAATTTTCAGTTTCTTGTTTTTAGCCCTTGTGTATGTGTTGTATCGGAGAAAGCAACTAAAACTTGTTATCTCTTGATTTTCTCAATCGAAATTATTTGTCTGTTTTTTCTTTACAGTTATTGTCAAGGTTTCCTTTAATTTGACCCTTATCTCTGTGTTGTATTGTCTAATCAACTGAAACTTCTTATCTCTAGATTTTCTCATTCGAAATTATTTGTCTGTTTTTTCTTTATAGCTGTTGTTTATGTATGCTTTAATTTGACCCTTAGCTCTGCGTTGTATTGTCTAATCAGCTTTCACTTCTTATCTCTTGATTTTCTCATTCGAAATTATTTGTCTATTTCTTCTTTATAGCTCTTGTCTAAGTTTGTTGGGCTTCTATTTGCTTTATTTTTTCGTTGTTATCTTAAACATAACTATAAAAAGAACACATCATTCTCCATTGAAACCACATCAACAACTACAAACCAACCCAGAACATCTAAACACCACAAAACTAACAACCTCCCAAAAACATACTTCATTCCCCTTTCAATGGCAGGTTATCAAAACTGCAACATGTTTTATGCTGCTTCTAGTTCCTCTTCTTATATTCCTCCTAATCAGTTAACCCTATCTTCGACATCTAATGATGATAGTAATAACACCACTTCCTCATCAGACGAAGAAGCATTTTCGATTAACCAAAATAATGAAGCACTAAATTTAGGCTTGGTCGCTTCATACATTGACTGGCCACTTACTCGGATCGAAATACAAAGAAATCGTGAGGATGGAGCTAGACAACTATGGACAGATTACTTTTCAAGAAACCCGACTTTTTCTCCCAATGTTTTTCGTAGAAGATTTCGTATGAGAAGACAATTGTTCAACCGTATCTTGCGGGATATAGTAGCAGTTAATCCTTATTTCGTTCAAAAACGGGATGCGGCCGGGCGCCTAGGATTAACCCCACACGTGAATATTAAGGCTGCAATTCGAATGTTGGCTTATGGATCTGCGGCGAATGCAATAGATGAGTACTTATGCATCGGAGAAACCACGGTTCTTGAGGCAACACGACTATTTTGTTTGACGATACTGCATTTATATGAGGAACGGTATTTGCGCAACCCAACTACTGCGGATGTAGAAATGTTGCTTAACCAGAACAAAGCGAGGGGATTTCCTGGGATGCTAGGAAGTGTGGATTGTATGCATTGGAAATGGGATAGATGTCCATCAGCCGAATCTGGTTCCTATACTGTCTACAAAGGCGATGAAAGTATTGTATTGGAGGCAGTGGTTTCACAAGATCTTTGGTTATGGCATGCTTTTTTTGGTATGCCTGGTTCCAACAACGATATAAATGTAATGAACCGTTCTTATATTTTTAAGAACCTAATCAGAGGTAAAACACCACTTGTGAACTTCGAGGTTAATGGGAACCAATATGATATGGGGTACTATCTCGGTGATGGGATATACCCAGAGATAACAACCATTATTATGTCGATCAAGCATCCAAATTCGGCAAAGAAACGCAAATTCTCAACTATGCAAGAGGGTTGCCGAAAAGATGTTGAGCGAGGATTTGGGGTACTGCAAAACCAATTTGCAATCGTTAAACAACTAGCTAGAATATGGAATATGGACGCACTAGCATATATAATGAAAACGGTTATTATTCTCCACAATATGATTATGGAGGATGAACGTCAACCCGGTGATTGGCCACATGAATATGATCAAGGGCGCTACCACGCACCTGTTAATATATCCCGTCAACAAACTGTAGAACTGTCGAGGATGTCAACTCACCAACGCCGAGTTGCAGTACATAGCAAAGAAACGCATATTCGATTACGAAATGACTTGATCGAACATTTGTGATCGGATTTCGGTGAAGTATGAAAAATTAGTAAACCATGCGGCTAGGTTTTGTGGGTATATCTATTATAAACCCTCCCGAGAACCACTCGGCCACTAGGGGAACTTAGTGGTTTAAAGGCATGTTGCACGTCCTAAAGTGTTGAACCTTTGTATTACTTTTAATCTTAATATGAATGTTTAGTTTAATTCCTGTCATTGCCTTGTCAACTTACTTGTTATAATATCTCTGACAATGTTGAAAACTGATTTTTACATTGAAATGTGGTCTAGGTATTGTCAATTCCTTGCATTGACTTGTCAACTTACAACAACCATCTTGCACGTGCTAAGTGCAACCGCTACTCATGTGAAAATGAGATATGTTAATATAAAGTTGTGTTCTGTTCTAGTTGCTCTAAGTGACAATCAATTTAAGGACTCAAAAGTTAGAATTTTCATTAATAGTCGGAAAAATTACACTCGAAGTTTTATATGGTTTAACCAAGACGAGATTCTCTTCTTTTCTGTAAAATTTCTTGCTTCCTAATTTCAATCCACTCTTTGGTTGCGGCATCCAAATGGGAGACGTCCGTCATCATAATACGATACTCCTTTTTTGCTGCAAACTCGGCTTCTCTCTGATCATTCTTCCTTTTAGCATTTTCCATATAACTGTTGTTGAAGTTTTTTTTGTTGTTAATAATTGTGTCCAAGGCATCGGCTTGGGCACTGGATTTTGCTTTCCCTGTTAGATTCAAACGTTTAGCCTCTTTTTTCCCTATTGGACGGGGATACGTGTTAGGTATATCTCCTATTTCTTCGTATCCACTCCATTGGCCTTGGCTTGGCAAAGGATTTCGAGTATCGTCATCGGTATCTGAATCTTCTTCGGCTTGTGATGAATCGAAAACTTGTGTTGATCGTCTTGAATATTTGATGTTTTCTAACATAATTGCGTAGCACTCTTCGTGCTTAAATGGTTTCCCACCATTAGCTTCCTTGAACAGCCTCCTTACTTCTACACTCTGTTTATTGTTGTTCAGAAAAATAGTTAGTGCATCATATACAATTCAAAACTTTAAAAAGGCAGTGCATAAAATTTAAGTCTTCACAGACCTTTGTTTCTAGGCCCCATCCAGTATGGTGTTCACGTTCCACTTCTGCCTCCTTTGCAGAGTACAGAGCCACCTCTTTACTTATTCCCTGATTTTGAAAGCGTTTTTGAATAGAGGTCCAACTCCGATCAGCCATTGAAGGTATAGCTTCTTTCATTCCAGCTTTGATGCGAGACCATAATTTATCTTCTGATTGATCGGTACCAACACTACAATCTTGAGATATTGATAAATGAATCTTACACATGGTTATATCTTCATTAACAGTAAAATTTGGACCTCTTGGTTTTGGACCCATTAATGAAAGTGATTACAAACAAATTGGAATGAACAAAAATTTGAAAACCTTAAAAATTTCTTTATTTGTTGTAACTGAATTATGAAATATTGTTCTGGACATGAAACATACTACGGCAACTCGTTTATATACATTAAAGATTTAATAGCCGTTCATCGGTTACATTTTACAACCTATACATTACAACGGTAACAAAAACGCTCGTGTAGGGGGACGTTTTGTTGCAACGCCTAGCTGGAGGAGCGTCCAATTGGGATGTCTATCTGGAGCAGCGTTTGGAAACTGGACGTTTACCTGGAGAAGCGCTGCCTGACTAGGCGTCGTCTTGAGTGAGCGCCTGGACTAGGCGTCTCCCTAGTTGAACGTTGGTTTTGAAACGTCTCCCTAGTTGGACGTTTGGTGAGACGCTCCCCTAGCTTGCGTTCTCTTAAGTAAGCGTTAAATCATACGCTTCTCTGTCCAAGCGTCTCATCATATGCTTCTCTAACCAAACGTCCGTGTTTTGAAACGCTTAACGAAGCGTTTTTTGTTAACGCATATTTACAAGAGCGTGCGACTATATATATGTTTCAGAGTAAAACTGCTCTGGTACTGTACATATACTCGCCCAAAACCCAAATATAATCGCCTGTTGCTCTTGAATTTAGGCGACCAAAGAGTAAATGTAATCTTTACTCTTTGGTCCCTTCGTCCGTTGGAGTTACCCTTAGTGACTTCTAGGTCTTAAGATTCATTCCCACCAAGATCAAAAACAATATAATAAGTTCATTTTCTCCAACACTTGGATTAAGGAGCATCAATATTCCGCACAATTGACTTAGCTGGGAGTCTGCTTAGTATATCACATACTATATCTTTATCAAATATATCAACACTACTAGAACTAGTAGTAGCCGTGTTTTGAATAGCCTCTTTCTATTATTTCCCCTCCTCTTATCCGACGTCGCCTTTCCTCTGATCCCTCCATCTTTACTTACTGTCTCTATCTTTCTCATTTCACACAATATCAAATAAATCTGACAAAACATTTATAAGGGAATGTCAGTGTCTACCTTTCAAATAAACGCTTTATAATTAATGACTGGTATCCACACAAAAATGCATTACCGAAAATGATTAAAAATACTCTCTTTTTTTTTTAATGAATGAATACTTGAGCAAAATGCAACTCTTAGCCAGTGACCTACAACTCAGAATCCATATTTCCAACAATTCAACCAAGTGGTCTTCCGTAAATCGACCGTATAAAACCAGCATTACATGCTAGCTATAACATCCCTAAAACAATCCAAAAAACGCACAAATGAAACACAGTACCAAAAGAACCTAACCGTAAACAAGTATAGTCACTTGTCATAAACAACACCAAACTTCATGCTTCAAAAAAAAAAAAAACACACCAAACTTCAGAAAACAATAACTCCAAAACAGTGATCAATTGTACAGAAATACCAAAGGTTATTAGAGTTCTAAATAAAGCAGAATTTCAAAGCTAAACATCTCTTAAAACACCCATTTACAATAAACTAAAACATTTTGCAAGAATCATAACAGATGAGTATAATAAGATACCAACCATACCTTCTGGAGACACTTGCGAAGTGGTGCCGGGTGTGGTGGTCAACTAATCATTAGTCTCCTAAAGCTCTGACAAAATGAAAAGAAATAGGTTAACCAGTAGGCAGTAGTTTATGTATGACCCAAAACGTAGAAGGCCAAAAGACAGAAATAAATTTGCTACTTTCAAATTCAAACCTATGTTTGTTACATTGGAAATTTTGAAAGATAACGTCAATACATTAATGGTTTTCTAGGTTTTATTTTGAGTAGATTTTTTACTTCTCTCTTTTTCACTGCAGTCATCAATTTTGTGCTTTTAATTTAGTGTTTTGCTAAAAGTTTCAGCTAAGGAATAACTTCAGACCTACACACCTACCCTAGGTCACGAAAAGGGCACTTTCTCTTTTAGAACAAACCAGCAGCAGAAACAGACGATGACTAAACACAGCACTTCCTTCATACAAGGAAATGTTATCATTGCTTTATTCCAAGTGTTCTTCATTTTATTAAACATAACTAGCATCTATCTATAAGTTTTTGGCGATAGAATATTTGTTTCTTCAATTCAAGAGAAAGTTTCGAGAGCTTGTCAAAAACCATCGAAAAGTTTTATCCACCCAACAGTGATAAATGGGTTAGTTGAACTCAGGAGAATAAGAAATCAGCACTAAAATATGTACTTCATTATTGCATAAGTTACATTTGGTAACAAGATACCACTATCGGAAATTATTCCAAGAGCATAACAGAAATTAGCTGCAAAACTTTTTCGAACCTGACTAATCTGACTATCCTCTCAGGCTTTGTTTGAACCTTCTCTTTTACTTGTATTGGCTACTGAATATCACATGGGTACCACTTGCATTTTAACTTTGCAGGTGTGTTATGAGAAGCTAACCTAAATCTTAAATGTATAGGGCAGGGGAGACAGGAATGGAATAATCTGACATTCCAATATTGCTAAATTTCTAGTGATCTCAAAACCAAGTATTGATGATCACATGGAATTTTGTTACAACTCTGACTTGGATTCTTTATCTTCTTCTACAATAGAGCTTGCTTCGCTCTTTCCCTGACTTGGAGACATAACAGTCTCTTTTGCATCGTCTATTTCCTCACCAGTAATTCTAGCAGTGAATTGACGTGCTTCTAAATCAAGGTCTGGCCACTCAGTAACAATTCTTTTGGCTCCCTGCGCACAAGAAGAGCAATGATTATATGGATATTGGAGTTAGCTAAGTGCCGTCTAGCCTAGAATAAATCAAGCAATTTGAAAAATATGAACTTGAACCAGAATCCAACAAGAAGTCCAAATATGAAGTTGCATGAGTCAGAAATACCTGAAGTTTAGGCTCCTTTGTCATGGGATTGTTACAGAGATCAATGGTCTTCGCCTTTGCTTTTGTGGAATTTCCACACCATGACTCACACCACAACCATTCCTGTGGGAGAGAGAATATCGGTACTGTATGCTGGGCATAGTTCGGAAGATCCTGGAAACATGAAAAGAAATTCTCAGTCCTATTTACTAGGCAATAAAGTGGCATTATCAGTGTGTAACGTACAAAGACACCTAAACTAAGCACACAAGCTTTCGATTCATTACACATTTGAGATCATTGTTCAAAATGCCTAATTTAAAGAAACTGCAACAATTTGATAGCAACTTCGTTAGCCTCACCTGATCAAGATTAGATAAACTGTTTGGGTCCTTGCTGAGAGTCTCATAAAAAACCCTCAGAGTGTCCCCTGCCGCAGTTTGTCGGAACTTTAACAAATCCACCACATATAATGCGCTACAGAAAGAACCACGCACATAAGAAACAGAGTACTTTATAAAGAGACTTCACAAATCCTAAAATATGTTGGTAACTACCTTATATGATATGGCCTTCCTCGCAAATGCTCCTTCCAGAATCCCTATACATTAACATTAAAAGAAATACATAAGCTCAGTGTTTTAATCAGCTTAAAAAGTACGGTTCTGGATACTACTCATATAGTTAAAGAGTGCTTGATGGGAAATTACTTGTCTCCAAAACCGAAAACCATCCATATCCTTATTGTTATCGCAGAAGGGTGTATAGCCATAAGGTTTTCCTTTCATATCCATGTCATAAAGCTCTCCCATGTCTGCCCTGACAATTTGATCGGCATCGACAAATATAACCTGCATAGCATGCATCAACATTGTCAGAATCACATCTGCGGAAGACAGATCAGGAAAAGAAAAAAACATCATCATATTATCTGAAAAGTAGTAAGTCAGGAAAACAACTGACCTTTTCCAACGAAAGTGGAAAAATAACATCAAGGAACAAGATTTTATATGCCCAAATAATTCTTTGCTTTTCCTTCTGTTTATGTAGCCATGTCGGCCACTTGTACGTGATTAACTCATACTCGAATCCATACTCTCGTGCCATATGTGGTATAACATTCTATACAAAATAATGAAACAAGAAAAGAATTGTTCATTATAGATTTTACGCACTTTTTAAATCCACTTAGAAGAAAGTTTTAAATCCTTCTTTAAGTATAGTTTTGAATAAATAAGAACAGAAGAAAATCACAACCTTAAACTGAGGAGAAAGATAATTCTTGATAAACCAGAATTTCACTGGCCTATGCGTATTCTTAAGAACACTTAAAATCATGATTTTAAGGAACCGTTCATACCTACAGAAACAGATTCATATAGTTATGAAATTGTTTGATAGAATTGAATATTATATCTTGGTTCAGGAGAGAGAGGGAGAGAGAGAAAAGATTACAAGTGCCCAGAAGCAACTGAAAATATGTTAATGGTCTTGCCATGTCTTCCATCCTTCCGCTCCTGAAGGAAATCGGTAGCAAGTTTTCAGCCAATAAATTCAGTAGAACAGAAAATAAATAATGACAAACTCCACTATATAAACCAAATTAGCAGTCTACGTTTTCTTATTCTCTACAATTGTCCACCTTTACACAATCATTCTATATGAATCTGTTTAGCATATACTAATCATTCTTATTTCTCTCCAATTAGCATATATGCAATCCCTGTTTTTTCTAAATTAGAATTTAGAACTGACATCTAAAAAAACCTCACTTCAGCCATTACGTGGAACGAGTGAGGGTACGATATGGTGTTACAATGACGTAGTGACAAGAAGAAGGATAAACACTGCTAAAATTGATATAAGTTGGACCTCAACACATTATGTACCACAATATTTACCAGTAGTAACATTAGTTTTAGAAATATCCTAAAACGCACAAGGAATGCAGCATTGGTGATTTGGTTCTGCCAAGCGGCCTTCATTTAATCTCCACTACAAGGTTTTCACTGTTGCAGTGTACACAGACTATGAAACCACAGCGCAAGCCTTGCAGTCTTTTATGGTTTTACTGGTATATTTAACCTATATAATGTCAAAATTCGATTTGTGGTTCAAAAGGTGTATTTGTAGTTAAAACGTTGGCCCATCCTTTAAAATTAAACAGATAATAATTGGGCTTCCATCCCAGTTTGATTTTGATCTTAAGATCAACAATTTCTTTTGCAGATTTTATGGAGACTGAAATCAATTTGTTTTACAGGAGAAGTAGAAAATTACCACAGAATCTCCTTTCCTCTTATCATGTTCACTCCCACCAATCAATCCAGATGCCCATTTCAGCAAATTTGTATTCCAGCTTTTGGAGCTCCCCTGTAAAAGATTAACAGAGAAGATAGATTCAAAGGTATATATTAAAAAAAAAATGAGAAGAATATTGTAACTCATGGACCAGTCTCTCCTTGAAAACCAGCTTACAGTGGCAGGATTGTCAGAGAATCTAGGTGATGTGGGACTTTTTTAACACTACCGTTTGCTAAGAGCTAGGCCTAAACGTAAACAGCTTCTTACTTGGGCCAAAAAAACAGATCTAAAGTTATTAAATCCAACAATCGACCATTCACTAAATACCTGGTCTGACACCAGGTTGAAACCCCCGGACACACATCCAAATAATTTGGACGATTTGGACATTTTCTTGCAGAGAAAAGTACATGCTATAGCAAGTATATATAAAACCTAACCTTCCTTTCGTCCAAGTTGTTAGCATCATCAGATGAAGATAATAACTGATCATGCTCCCTACCCTTTTTCTTCACTACTTCCAAGTGCACTAGTTTACCCCGCAAATCATCTATAGTTATCTGCTTTCTGAATGGTAGAACTTCATCTCCATCTTCGTGTTCCTTAAGTACATATAGGTCAGAGCTTCTACCAGGCGCAAGTTGCAGGTACCAAACCCCAGGAGAGGCTTTCATTTGAAAGTATCCTAAATTGGCCATGACAAGCGTATCAACCAAGTGGGCCATGCTCTTAGTTCCAAGAATCAACTGAAGACCTCGAGGTGCTTCATGGTCTCTTTCAGAACAATGACCTGGTCATGAAATGTTTGTCCATAAGAAACATATTCTAATTACAGAGACATTAACTGGAGATCATTCCTCAACAATGCAAAACCTACAGGAAGCTAGTGGACAAAAGTTTAGCGAAAACCTGCATAAGTTAAGAATTACCAGTAAGAACAAGTGATTCAAGTTCATAGACGGCTTGTAATGTCCGTGTATCACCTAGGTTCTCGAGCACAATATTATCCAAGTCATGTCTGAAACATGATGAACAGATAAAAGGATTAATATTTCATGCCTTAGTTGTATTGGGGAGGGAGAAAGAAGGAAGTTTGAAGCCAACAATTTCACTACTAGTGTTTTGGTAGAAACATACACGGCAATAACAGGCTGCACAAGCCATGGCTCGGGAACATCAAGATTCATTGTCAGGGTTTTGGACAACGGCATATTTGCAAAGAATGCTTTAGGACCATTAATTACAAAGTCAGAACTGCTAAAGTCATCCTGCAAGCAAATGTAACAATTAGGATAATACATACAGAGAACATTAAACTTGTATGAAACACAAGTTGAAAGGTATTCAGAATACCATTGTTGGCAATACAAATCTGTAGTAATTCTTCAGAGGAATGTCAACTAGAGAACTCTGCCACAGACGAGAACATGAATGTAAGTTAGATAAAAGTAGTGTGAACGGTATATATGAACAACACACAATAATCTAAAATGGGGGTTAGTTGTGAAGAAAATTGAAGAGATTAATATGTATTATATAGATAGATAGCCAGATATTTAAAAAGGGTAGATTGCATTCTACTTTTGCTTTAGGGTTATGTGAGAAGTTTAATGTCTCGTTTGCAGAAAACAAAGAACTTTTAAGAGTCTTCTATTACTCACCATTGGATTAAGCACAATCCTCATGCTTGGTTGAACGAACTTGGAAAGTAAGCGAAGGAGTGGAGCAAGCTTTTGACCCAATGGACTTAATGGGTCAATGACCGCATCAATATGAATACTAGCGTCATCATTGTTAAAAACAACAGCACTATAAAACAAAAACTGAAACTCAGAGTTGACAATAGAGGCGAAATTTTAAACAATACACTGTTATATGTCAGTGAAATAACAAGCAAAAGAAAAAACATCAAACTCAACAAATATCACATCCAAAAAAAGATGTAATTTGCAGAGAAATATACCTAAAAACAGTGGTTGCAAAATGAATTAATAAGAAAAAGCCTGTGAAATTTTATCTAACCATGACTACAAGGTGACCTATGTAGCAAAAGTCGTTAGTCGGGAACCAGGCGGCTGGGTGGGGTCTGGTGCCTAGAGGGACTACTCCGGGATTAGCCGGGAGTAGGCGGATATATATAAATACACATAAAAATATATATACATGTAAAAAATCTTATTTAATTATTTTATAAGGTCGTAGTCGTCTTTTCAAGACATATTTATTATTATTTCAACTAAACCCTAGAGTCATAATATTACTTTATATTTTCACGTCTCCTCCTCTTTTGCCTCTCCCCTCTCTCTTACTACCAAAACCACCAGCACCAAACAAACAAGTAGGGGAAGGTTAAGAAGAAGAATCAAGATTTGAAGGATTTCTTCACAAAATTCTTTCTTTTCTTACTGTTTTTACTCTTTGATTTAGCAAAAAAAAAAGATACTGTTAATTTACTTATTGTGCCAAAGGCAAGGCCCGGGCCCAGGAGCCTAATGAGAAAAGCGCCCAAAATTGCTGCCTAGGCGCTTTCCGCCTAATGTGAAAAACGCCCGAAAAAATTGGCGCTGAGTTTTATTACACAGAAGGTTACTAACAATACTGCATTAATAAAAGTCACCTTTTAACAGGATCGACAGTATTGCCTAGCTAAATCACAAAGAGGTCTCTCATATCATAGCTTAGTTAACTAGTTATGTAACAGGCTTTTACTATGAGTGACATTGTTCAAACAATCTTTGGAGGCTGGCTCTAAGGTATGCAACCAAAAAAGGTACCTTCTGACGAATACCTACAAATTATTAACTTTTAACACAATTAAGGTAGTCTGAATAGCTTATACCTAATAAACGTCAAAATAGATTATAAACTCGATATATACGGGACCTATGATGAAACTCAGACAAACTAAAGAATTTGAGATATCTTAAAAATTTTACCGACACAATATTATCAGGAGTTCATGACTATTCGTCCTTAAAATTTAAAGAAATGGGATACCTGTATTTGGCATTTAGAACTTCAAAACGAGCACTTTCAGAACTCCGCTCCCGCATAGCCATTGAAGAAGAAACAAACATGATAAGGTCACTAAGGAATTTGCTGCAGGTACCATTTAGATTAGAAGTTAAAATCTTTCAAAATAATATCATATGAAGTTTATAAACAAAGTAAAGCAAACTCGTAAAATAATGGCAAGAAAAATACACAAGCTTAAAGCCTTAAATAGATAAATAAACTAAAATAGACCAGATGACAGCAGTTCCAAGAAACTAAGAGAGAGAAAAGGAGTGAAACAAGAAACTACAGTTTTGACAATGACAACGTTTATCAAAAAATGGCAACCAAACTAGACATTATTTAAACAATTTTTTAGTCAACCAAACTTTAGAAGGAATACGTAAGGCTACTCAAAAACCATAACACCGTCATTATCTCCTTCTGGCATCATCATCTAGCCTAATTGGAAATTCCTAGACTGGGAGCAGCTTTTCAACCAAGATCAACAAAAACAATAATTGCTAACCCTTCATGGTTCATTGACGTTATTGCAAAGAAAGGTCTGGCATATCTGCTTGTAAACTGAGTGGTTTCTCTTTCCATTGAAGACATATTTTACTCGCTAGATTTATTCAATAGAACTGTATCAGTGACCCTCAGAATTTCATCAAGTCCAATCATGGATTGTTCCCATATCATTTCAGTGGAGGATTAGGATTTGTTTGGCAGAAACACACAATTGGACAAGGATTGTGCAAGATAGATATCCATTGGAAATGACAACAGAGCTCATCAAAGAGGTTATCACAATAAATGCATTACATGCTTATACATAAAAAATACTGATATTGACAGACCTTGTAAGCATATCCGGGTCCATATCATCCCACTTTGTTTCTTCGACAACTTCCATTATGTGCTTTATTCTTTGCCCAAACTCTACTGATTCTAGAAGATCAAGATCATATCGCGAAAAAGTGCTCCCATGGGCAGGAAGCATGATCTGTAATATAGTATAAAAACCGTAAGCAACAATGAAAATATTTAATGCAACTCCACCGAAATCCATAGGGTAGGTTCCCAACCTAACAATATCCAAAAATAAATTATATAACACCCACCCTTCCATTAGTGATCACTCCAGTAGCGCCAAATTCGAGCCCCATTTCTCTATATAGAAAATGTGAAACCTGCATATGCAACATGAGAACCAATTAACCTATACCACACATGCAGAGTACTGAAAATGATTGAAAATATAGCTATATGTGATATTCTAAGGCCTTGAGCAATAAATTTCAAGAGGTAGTTAATATTGGATTCCGGAATCTAGGTGGAGATCTGAAATATAGACTAACTGCTAAACTCTTTGCAACAGAAGGAACATAGCATCAATCACAAATCTATCTCACCTTTAAAGCCATTTTTTCAAGAGAAAAGTCATAAGAAAGAAAATGGGTACAACTACTTGTTTTCGAACGAGAAGTTACAATCACAGTACATAGCATAAAAACATACCTTATCCAACTGGCTCCTAACTAATTCTTTGGAAACATCTGATAGAAAAGCTTTAAACTCTTCTGCAGGCAAGTTATTTGCTTTGGCTAGCTCAATAACTTTCTCTATGAAGAAGGGACTCCCAGAGTCCACTGTAAACAGATCGTCCCTCTCAAAAAGTATGCACAGTTGGTCCAAAAATTCCAACACATTTTTTTTATAACTGTCTCCAATAAGAAAATAACTTTTAGCTTATAGGTATGTTGAACAGAAACTGCCAATGTATGGATATCGTTGAGAGGAGAACTCCGATAATTTGATAAGATGAATTATCAGAGACATAACAAACCTGAATTTGGCAACAATGAAGCGGAAAACGTTCACAAAGAGAGGAGTTGCTGATCCTGCAACATCTGTGGTGGTAAATAATGCCCCAAGACGGGCTCTTTTGGATCCTCCCATCTGCATCAGCATAACCCCCTTCCACTTCAGATAACAACATATAGAAGAACAGACATGAAAATAAGTAAAATAACAAGAGGCGCAATTGAAAAACTAAGAATAATAACCAGGTAGTGTATTCCTTCGCGGAGTAAGTTTATCCCTTTTTTCGATGTTAGGTTGACAACAAGGAGATGAGTTACTGGCTTCACATCATCAACAGCTGAAACATATCTTGAACCATGAGAAACATGTGCAATAAATGACCCAGAATAACAGCCACCATGGCAAGTAAGTAGTAGTATCTGAAGTTTCAACAAGTCTTACTTCCAGGAGAGTGCAAGTAACTTATATCATTTAGCACAGAATCACTTCCAAGAATGGAGGCAGCAAGTGATTTAAACTTTTTCTGATTCTTCCCCTCACCAATAATCTACATCATTACATAAGAATGGAAGACTTAGCTAGTTGCCATGCTTAATAGAAAAACAAGACAACCTTAATCCAAGAAAGGAGGGTCAAGTACTTGACAGAAAACCAGATGTACCTGTGGATTGTAGCGACGATAGCCATTTTCAGCAAGAAAGTGGTCCAGAACATCAGTGTGCGAGTTTATATGACCATAGTAAACTTGTTCCTGAATTCTGGGTAGCTCATCATTCATAGCATTTACCACAGCATCCTAAACGAAGTTGGATTTCAAAAGCATTATGATGAGTTGTCACATATATTCGAGAAATACAAATAAAAGTAGACAAAAACATGATAGCCCTATAAGACACTTTTGGGAAAAAGATCAACGGTGCAAAAAAAAAGACAAGCTGTAATAACGATGATGATCTAACTGTACAAAGACCCGTTATATGCACCTTTTTAGAAGAAGACACAAGAAAACACGTTTCGGACATAAAATGGGTTTTAGGTCATAGTAAGTATAGACATTTCTTGAGGAGTGCGGCTAACTAGGGGTTAGTACTTGAAAATGGAGTCGGAGTGCTATAGCTAAGTGTCATAACTATTGCAGATTAACCTAATAGCACCTTAATTCAGCAAAAAATCTCAACAACAAAAAAAAAAAAAAAGAAGTTGAACAAACTATGCAGTATGTCAATATATAAGAAGTCTCCGAGGGAGATTAAAGAGAAAACTCTAAACAGGAAAGATCCATACAACATCAATACTTGCAACCATCATATTATGCAAAAACTATGGATCAGTCACAACCCCAGATAGCTAAAAATGTCTGTCAAAAATGCCATACCTCAGTTGACTCAGAAACAAGCCCATTCATCAAGACGCAACATTTCAATTTAAACAAGCCAAGGTTGAAAACCAAAAGGGAGCTTTCTTCAGCTCTCTCTTTGAATGTCAGCTCCTTCTGAAGTTTCAGTAAAACATCTTGAGGTGGAGATTTTACCTTTGGTCTGGACAAAAACCGATATTATCATTAAGCCAAAACAAAGTAACACAATACATGATGACAAAGAACCCGTAGGGTGTTTAGTATAGATTAAGTAAGCAAATATTTAATCTGCACTGATGCTTGGATGAAATGAATTTCACTGAAGATCCCAGTACTTGACATACAATATCGTTTCAATAAATGCTCCTTCAACATGATGCACCTCAAGTGTTTCTTCAGTAAGATCTTCCTCGCTTCGCAATTTATTTACCTGCAAAAAATATGTACAGAGTTATAAAACACAATAGAGCTTAGATGATTTCAGAATAATTCCTGCTGATCCACTACGATATATTCCAAAATCAGAATGATTAGACTTGTAAGAAAAAGTGCAAATCACCCGACTTACATTGCTCAGAAACTGGAACGCCAGTTGAGGCCCATGGTTCTCCTCAATATATATGAAAAGACGTGTAATCTGCACATGGATATAGAATTAACCCACAGTCTACTTGTCCAACACAACCAATCAAAACAGAACGAAACATAATGGAAAGACGAAGTAGGCAGTTGATTGTAGATGAGTGAGATCTTTATGGTTATAAGGAGCACCCGCCTATCGCCCTTATGGACGAGACCATTTCATCTTTCATAGAGCTCTATTTTTTGGTTGACGATGTAATTTGTAATAAGATAATAAATATGCCACAGCTTAACCTAAAATGACCAGGTGTTGCATGAAAATAATCACAAACATGTTGACCCAGGTATGTTGGAGAAACTCGTGGATTCGTGATCTTGATTTTGAAAACTAATAAAGATGTATTTTTTATTATTTCAATTTCAACAAGTGAGAGTTGTGATTTAGGACTAATAAACAACTTCATTTATACTCAAACATGTGAACAACTTCTAAACCCTGTCACCTTTATCCTGATGAAAAAACTAAGATGTGAAGGAGGAAAACAGTAATTCAGAAAAATCAAGATAAAAATAAAAAAATGGAATCTCAAAATAATAAATTACCAGGCTGGATATATCCTCCATGCTGCCATCCTTCCCTGCAGAGGATAGAGGAAGTTCACCAGCTTGCTGTTCAATCTTCTTGATCAACTTTGCTGAGTAGAGTATGACACCAAATCTTATGGGAAAATTATTTGCATACATTGATAAAATCGTGTCCACAGACTGAAAGACGCCAAAATGAAAAAAGACAACAACAAATCTACATTAGTGACTTCAACAGAAATAAAATAAAAAACGAACTGGAAATAGCCAGGGAAACTAACTTGCCTCAAGCCCACATACAGAAGCTGGATCAAGAACATAAACTGCATGAAACAAGTTTTTGCGGATATATCTCATTTGGCCAGGATAAACTGGCATCAAAAGCTACAATAGAAAAAGGAACAGTGTCAAGTTCTCAGCACAAAACATGATAGCGAGGATTGAGATAAATGAGCTCTGAATCCACATATGACAAAAATAAGGACCTACGTCATTTAAGTTGCTCCGCCATCGCTTGTACAAGTCATCCTCCTCCAGATTGTTGAGATAACGGACATGGGTCGAACGAAAATCAACTCGGAATGAACTCACTTCAGAAGGTGGTAAAATTGACAGAAGTTTTTTAATTGTCCGTCTTGGAATCTGAAAATGTTCTTAAGTTAATAACTTGGAAACCTTGTCTCCTCGACAACAGATAAAATAAATTAGTGAAGATAAAACATAAACACTGCATCAGTAATAAAGCATGGTAAAGCTAGGGTAAAAATCCTCGTAAATGAGAACCACATAGTAGAGGTTATGTTGACCATCCGGTCACTCTGGTATTCCAAGAAAGAAAACTTTACAGGACAGCCTTTGGCTTACTCTCTGTAACATAATACAACGATGAAGCAATCAAGTTTAGCCAACCTCCTATTTTCCCCCTACTTTTCGTCCCCTCTTAGCCGCTGGCATACCTACCAAACTATCTACTATGATAACTACATCATCACATACCAAGCAACCACTAATATTTTCAGTCAGAGTCTTGTTTGTAGCTAACCTGGACCCCGCCAAAATATTGAGGATGGCAAATGGGCCATTTACATGTTGTACAACAGAAGAAGAAAAAAAAATGTACACTGAAGAAAGATATCACATATAAAATGGTCAATCCTAATGCATTAACAACTATAAAGGCTAAGAAGGAAGGATTACATGTACACAGATGCTAGTGAACTGGAAATGATCCAAAAACACTATAAGAAGAAAGCACACGACATTAACAAGAACTGACTTATTCGGGGATAAGGGTGGAGAAAATAGATAAAATTATCTACTCATTACCAATATGGATTGAGACTATCACCATATGACCAAATCATTAACATATGTAAAATTAAGGCATGAAGGAGTGGAAGGCTGGAAAACTAAGGTAAAAAAGAGAACTTGCTTTACAACCTGGAATAAAACATCCTGGAGAAATCACGTGTGGACAATTGTGAAGTTGGGCTAACAGAAAAGGTATGCCATCTATAACTAAAATAAATCCAAGTCAAACTGAAAATTGACTGGAGTTTAGGCATTGGAAAATGAAGCTAGCAAGTAAAGCAGTAATAAATATTACTGACCTTAAGTTTTGAAAATTGATCAGCCAAAGAGACTTCCTGATGAACCATGTCAAGCAACCTGAAGCAATAAGATACCTCAAAATTATTTTATTTAAAAAAAAACGCAAGATATTAAGCAGAAACAATCAGGTGGGGCCTTAGGTGAGAGATGATGAACCTTCATTAGCTAGCTGAATATATATTCTGTACAAATGAATACTGATTTTAAAATATTCAAGTATAACCAAATGAACGAGCAATAATCTTGCCAAAAACATATTTCTAGCTAGGTTAAGAAAACATTTACAAAAATAATTGGAAACTTAGTTGAGCACACTGAAGTTATAATAATTAGACTGAACTCCCAACAAAATAAAAGTAAAACAAGTTTAACAATATAAGATTAAGAGCCATCGTCTTAATGAAGAGAAAGTTCATAATAATGTCAAAACAAATCCACAAACTAGTATATGAGCTACATAAGTACACCCTAAAGAACATGAATGTAACTAAAAACTTCTGGTTTGCACTCCAACTTCGTGGACAACTGCCTATTTCACTTATCAGATATTCCTCCCACTTATAACAGTTGACAGCCGATCCGAAAATGTCTGTGTTCATATTACATCAATGGTACGAGAAATCCTACCAGCATTTAATCTTGTGCAACAACCCTGATATTATCTAGATTTTTCAGTTTTGTTCAAGTAACTTTCCTACTCTTTTTCACGCTACAGAAACTTTAAAATCTCCAAACATTCTTTTTTTTTCTTCAAAATGTTGTAGCCAAGAAGATTAAGTTCAAACATTGTACCACAGGCTCAAGACAAGTCAGCTGACACTTTATGCCCAATTTCATGATAGAGTAAAGATAAAGGAAAGAATCGACCCCTCACTGCACGTTTCAAGTCTAAAAAAAAATTACAGAAATTAACAGATAAATATGTGTGTGTGTGTGTGTGTGTGTGTGTGTGTGTGTGTAGAGAGAGAGAGTCGAGAAACATTACAGATAGAGATCAATATCTTCGATATTGATCAAAGCACCATTCACAGCCATTAAGGACTTTCCAGGTGGAATCATTCGCTGGTTAGCTAGAATTTCCTCCTTAATAGACTCATTGATCTGCCAAATTGAAAAGAAGAGATGAAGTGGCATCAACAGAATGCATGTAACTATGACAAATACTTCATACATTTACTTCACAGAATCCACTGCATTTGCCTAAGAAGATGCTGTACCTTCATGCGTGACAGGGATGAAACTACAGTAGGAAAATTTTGGTTGATCTCCAGCATCAACTGCAAAGGATCAGACGCATGAACTATCCTCTGCGCAGTTTGGTGCCCTAAATCTGTAAAATAGACAGATATTAAATAATTATAGGAAAAAATATGAGGCCTCCAAGTTGATAAACACAATGAACTTTACCTTTTAATTCCCAAACATCCAGTGTTTCCGATACTGTTGAGGATAAAAGATAATCTCTAAATGCCATTATTTCAGCTGTCATCTCAGGCTTGCGCTCCTGCAAATTCAGAGAAAGCACATAAATTGACAGTAGCAACAGTGACACTTTGAGCCATCATTCTTATTCAGAAAAAGTCAACAAACAACAAGATGCTGTAACAATAAAAAAAAAACATTCAATACAGAACACTGGAATGGAGAGAAGACGCCCCAAAATAAGTCGATCAAGATTATAATATCCTCAGCAGAGACATTTTGAGAAGGGGTGATACATCGAAAACATGGCTCCATTTCGACAGGGTATCATCAGTAGAAAACAAACCAGGCTTACGTTTGTTTACAATTAACCAGGAGCTATACTATTACATTCAGGACGGAGCCTATCAGCGTTACATTTGTTTACAACTAGCCAGGAGCTATACTATTACACACTTGTAGGTCACAGTAGTAGAAAATAAAGCCTCCAACAAACCTATGGTTCCATCAAGTTTGACCACCTCTTTATCATTACCTTATACTATACAAACCCTAAATAGTAACCACAATATGATTGGATAAAAGGTTATGACAATCTAAAGTCATACATCTAAATAGTAAAAATGCAGGCAAAATTATCATCCATAACCACGGTACGATGGGAAATTAATGTACTAGACAGGTGTCACCACATGGGGTTTCTCTTAAGTTTGACAAAGAAAGGTACGATATATAAAGGAAATGGAGATTTCATTTAGATTTTAGAATACAAACCAATATTTTGGAGAATATGAATCCTCTAACATCTTGAGTCAGGTCTTCAGTCTGAGGATCTTCTAGAGTAACACCTGAAAACCAGATAAAGTAATGTTAAAACTGGCTCATGTTGAGATGTTGATATACATAATTATACATGATGAAAATCCAGACAAGATTCGATTTCTAGTACTCTAATAACCGCAGGGAGAGATTGGAAACTATATGTCAGAGATAAAAGAAAGGCAAAACATCCATATAAAAAACTCAATTTTCGAATCTTGCAGTTCTAAAAGCAAGATGTCTAATGACTTATATGGTTCAGTTATTACAGCACAAGCAACTTCTGAAGGCTTCTAAACATGTGAGATGATAACACAGAAGGAGGCTTCTACTGTCATATGACTAAAAGATCCAAACTAGTGAATGTATGAAATATCTCATAGCAGTACCATGCCTGCCACGTAACCACTTTTTCAATATGAAGAAGAAAAAGTAAATGTACAGATGTTGTTTCTTGGTAGGTATCTGGTTAGTGGCAACCATATTTTATGCATGCATAACAAAACAAAATAAATATTGCCTAGAGCCTTTAAACAATAAACTAATGCCTGACTATACCAATCTAGTTAAAGTATTAAGAGACAGTAGTCCTGAAAATACTGAAAGGTAGATATAATTTATATGGCAGATATATATTGACCAATGACCAATGACCATTAAGAATATAGAAACAATATCCCAGGATAGACTGACATACACCAAGACTGTATCAAGCATTGATGAGACAAATTACATTTATCTTAAATGACGATATTCAAGTCGAAATACATAAATAGTTGTACTTAAAATTATGTTGTGTTGGCAAGTGTCCCATTACTTAAACGTTTACTAAAGGCAATCTCTAAGATTTTGTTGAGCAGAATAAAGTGTATGATCTGATCAATGCACTGTCTGCTTTGGGTTTGGAAGAAATATTGGAATACTTAAGCAGAAACATAAAACACCTAATATGTGGGTCTAAAAGGAGTGTCCTGGGCCATGTATAGATTTTAGCAATTGAAATCCCTACCTGAAATTTGTCCCAAGGTGAATGAACATATATGAAGAGCCAAAGTAGAAAATAAATTCAACAAGAGAAGCAAGTCGACAGGGTTACAAGGCTATTGTTATCTGGCATATTATAGCATAGACAATTTTACTCAATATTGAGTGCTAGTAGTGACGAAATGACAAACAACTCTTAGTTGAAAGCCTTGAATGTGGTCTACAAAGAAAACTGGCATAGCCAGCCAATAGAGACAATTCAGGTTATACTAACAGGGTGCAAGATTGCATTGAGTTACATGCTCGACATCATAAAATTACAACGTGGTGACCGCTCAGCAACTAGTTGTATGATGCTAAAAATTAATGATACTGACCTTTCTTTATTGCACTGTCGTCCATAGCTTTGTACTCCATATTTTTCAATGCAAGTTCTACACCATAACCACCCAAGTTAAGGGCATCCCCTGTACCAACAGCACCACAGGAGCCAGTTGTTGCTTCACATCCAGAAGGTAATACAGGCCTGACAACGTATTTAACTCTTCCCTGGATACATTAGGAGTACTATATCAACATGCAAGCTATTATTTTAGCAGAGCTGAAGAATACCTAGAGCCTAAAGTTTCAATTTTAACCTACCAATAGCATCAAAATAAAAGGTGATATGGTAATGAGACAAGTGATGATTTTCAGACAGAACAACATAAATTAGTAGAGGACATCTGAAAGGTGTTGTTATCATAATGAAGACAACTTCAGCCCATCTAAAGCTAGAAAATCTTAAGTAGGGACAGACATTACAAATCAGAGGATGTAAGCTCCCCGTGCCGGATATAAGAGACGAAGACGGTACCCCGTGCCATATAGAAAAGACAAAGACAGTAAATATGGAAACAATGGGGCAAAGCATGAGCCATAGTTTTCTCTAAGCTCGTGATAATACAACAACACTGTAAAATGAAAACAAAAACGGTTGGTACAAGATCAGTTAAATTTATTTGTTGTAAGAAATGCACTATTATTCAAGGAGTAGATCAGACAACTTTGGCATTTTAAGCAACTACAGCTAGAAACCACCATGAACAGCCAATAAAAGTTCGCTTTTCAAATAAAAAAATTAGAGAAGCAATGGTGTTATTGAAATATAAATATATGGCGGATAAGTTGCAGAGGTTCACAATGACTGACACTATTCCAAACAACTATAAACACATTCTTTTCTAACATCACCTTTTTCAATCTAAATATATTAATTTTCCATTCAACCTTTAAAGCCAACCATTGGAACAATGTTACCCACAAAAGAAATACTCCATAATACACATGCATCGTTGACAAGAAAGTTCAAACAGACCTTTCGAGATGCTTCGGCTAGGACAATGTGAAAAGCTTTAAAACAATTTGTTCCAAGTGCCCCGTACAAAATCGCAACCGGACTCTCAGTAATGGAATCAAAATGCACATGATCAAAATCATAAATTTCAGGTGGCTCAAAAGAATCTCCAGACCTGGTAACAGAAGAGTAATTTTCATAAGGATGCATTTTACGACGCCAGTTGTCCTATCCTAATGAGATACAGTGGTGAGGAAAGGAAACAAAGAGAGAGCAGATCTTACAATCCCATGTGCGAGTCAAGCCAAAATTGCAATTCGGAAACATCAGAATACAGAACCGCACCAGTATCAACCCAGCAACATTTTCCATTAGGACCTTGTGGATTCATGCCTATCAGCATGTTATCTGCTCCTTTGCTTCCAAGGCTCTCAACACCTTCTTCTAGAGTGTCAGCAGCAACATGCCTCGAGTTGGTTTCATCTGCTTGAGGAAAAGAAGATATAGATTCTTCGGCTAACTGCCGATAAAGCACTAATCTGGGGGATGACGACCGAAGGGTGAGAGAAAACTCAAACATTGATGATAAAGGTTCACTGAGAAGGCGGCGTCCATGTTTGGCAATTTTTTTAGCACAATGCTTGGCTGAAGAGGTTTCAGAATCATTCTCGGAAAGGAGCCAGACCTCAACGAACTCCCAGAATAAGTCCTTCCATTCTTTAGAAAGCAATTCACTATCAAGAAAACAGAGAATTAGAAACTATGGGAAGTGAACGCTTGACAGCATTAGAGAAACATCCAAAGCAATCGAATGTGAAAAGGATGACATCAAGCAGTCTCAACAATCTTTTGTATGGGTCAGACTATTATATTCCCCCACCTAAACTGCAAACCCCACAGGTGATTGCACATAAATAACACGAGCAGAAGATACTGATGGAGTCAAATTGCCCATAAAAGTATATTTGGTTCAAAAGACATGCAAGAATCTAGAACAATTTGAACAATTAACCATACAAATAAAATTTACCATAACAAACTCCTTGAGTCAGAAATAAAATACCTTTCCCACCCCAATACAGAAGATCCATAGCCTTCTCAGTTGCATATTTATCATCGTAATAGTAAATATCAAATCATTTACACCTATCCTAAAGAGCAAATGTCATTACCAGCTCTACTTTATTATCAACTTCATTCCATTTTTATCTCAGTGAATGTAACCATGTGCTCTGTTAAATCAGCTAATATTAATATTATCAACCTAGTTACCACCTTGTATCTACTCATGTTACTTTCATGTTCAAAGTTACCAAGAGACAAACCCTCTTTGTTGACCTCAACATGTCAATCCCATATTGTTTTAGAAGTCTTGGGTGACTTAAAAGACGATTTAAGATGTTAAAAAGCTCATATGTCCTGCATATTCTAATTTTGATAGTTACCGGGAGGCAGAGATCATATTGCTCTTAAACTGTTTTGAAATACCTCAACTTTATTTCACTTCCGAACTTCAAAATTTCCTTTCAGGTAGGGTGTCAGACTCTTCAAGGATACGCGATGTCAGAACAAGGGCCACTCCGTATTCAGATGCAGGGGCGAGGTATATTCTAATTATCATACTTCGATAATACACTAAGAAAATTATCAACAGAGACAAAGGAAGAACTTGGAAAAGAAAAAAAAATGAAAGAGTGCAACGTACCCGGCTTCTAATAGTAATGGAGTTCCAGACCACTTAGCCCGAAGAGAAACCTCAACATTCTTTGGGCGTCGATTCTCATAAGCTACAGAACTTCCAGACAAGCTAATAACGATAGTAATAATCAAAACCCAAACTGTAAAATACCTTACAGATCTGGAATGAAGATCCATTACTGACCTTGTGATTACAATTCAATTTCTTTAAAGAATCATAGTTTTGTTATGTGAGAGTGACCTGATTTTGAAGTTAAGTGATCGGAGATTAGGGTTTTGTTTAGGTTTTCTATTCAGAGATTCTGTGAGTCTTCTCTTTGCGAAGACTTCAAAAAAATATTTAGTTAGCTGAATTGAATGAATATTTAGATACCAGATTCTAAGGTGGTGTTTGTTTTTTTTCACTATATAGTGATTATCACTTTAAAGTGAAAATCACTTTAAAGTACTTGCACTTTCAAATGTTATTTTGAAGTGCAGCGTGTTTGTTTTTTAGGCACTTTAAAGTGCTTTTTTGAAGTGATGTGTGTTTGTTTTTTCACTTTAAAGTGTTTTTAATGTTACAACTGTCTATTTTTACCCTTAGATATGTTTTTTCAATTTTAATCTCAAAATCCATTCTGGAGCGACTTATTATAATTTGGGCTATATACACAATCATTTTATTTATTTTTTTAACAAAAAATTTAATTAATTTTTAACAAACTTTTTAATTATTTTTTTTTAAAATTATTAAAAAGCTACCAGAAAAAGTAAAAAAAATTGAAAAAAAATTGAAAAAAATAAATAAAATAAAAAAAATTGAAAAAAACTATTTTTATAAAAAAATAATTAATTAATTATAATTAATTAATTATAATTAACTAATTAATCAAAATTAACACTCATTAAGCAAGGGATAGATTAGCCATTATATAAAATAAATGGATAAGAGATTTATTAAATGGTGAAAGTTTAGATTTTTAGGTTTGTGAAAGATTGAGGATAGAGTTTGGAATAGTAATAGTTGTTAAAGGATAAAATGAGTAGTAAGTGATAAATATTTAAAGTGGTAAAATTGAAGTAGCTTTTTGATACTTCATATTTTGCACTTCAAATCACCACCACTTCAAGTGATAATCACTATATAGTCAAAAAACAAACACCCAATTTTTTATAGGTCCCACCATTTTAAAGACATTTGAAGTGAAAATCACTTTAAAGTGCAAAAAACAAACACCCCCTAACACTTCATTTTCATGATTTAATTGGGGCTGTCTAAATTAAACGGGGCTGTCAATTTTATTCTAATCCAGAATACATGTATAAAGGGTATCTAAATATGTGGAAAATACTGTCTTATCCTCTCCATAATATTAATCTTACAATCTAATACCTATTTAATCATCAGCTCTTTTTATTTCTATTTTAATATAAAAACTGAAAACCTAAAATCTAAACAGCCAACTCTTTCTCTCCCTTTTCTTCTTTATACATTCTTTTTTGAAAAAAAATCTGGTCCAAATGATCGTCGAGTGAAATGTTCATCGTTAATTACTTTTTCTATAAATATGGTTTGATTTAAACAAGCTCTGAAGAGGCGGATAATCCTGAAATCATAGATAAACTCAAATAAATTATTCAAAAAAGGAATAAGAAATTAATTGTTGAAGAATCGGACGGACAACAAGAAAAAAAGAAACACAAATGATACCAATTAGAAAGTAAGTGAACTGAGTGTTTTGATTGTAAATCTAGGTTAGAAACTGCTAATTGCGGTTACAGAAAAAGAACTGTCATGCTCCCAAATGATAAATCATGACGACTCTTTGTGGGATCTTTCGAATATAGTGACCAAGTTTGTGTCGTCACGGTCGATAAATGTAAACCATGACGATTTTATTAGGTGAAAATACGCATGTAGGTTGAGTCGTTATGGTACAAATTATAATTCGTAACAATACTTAATAGTACCACAACGACTCTTATATAAACAAAGAAAACTCTATATGAAAAAAAAAACATTTTGTCTCATTTTTGCCAACAGTTGTCATGGTTTACGTAAGAGTCGTCATATATAATTATAGAGTCATCATGGTTTACATAAGATTCGTCATATATAATTATAGAGTCGTCATGGTTGACACTCTAAAACATGACGACTTTTATATGTGAATATGAATGTTATTTCCGATTTTTTTTTGTATTATATAGGCTGAAAGAGATCGATGAATGAAACCAACACATGCACACTCCTCCTTTGAAACCTCTCCGCCACGATAAATTCTTGGGAACTGATGCATACCATGAAAAAATTTCGAAAAAGATACCATTTGATATGTGAACATGCACAACAAGATATTAAACCAGCGGATTCCACTTCTCACCCCTCTTTCAGTATTCCATTTACGTCAGAACCTGAAGATGATGGTGATAGACACATTTTAGTGTCTAATTTGCACCTTAGTTTTTATTAAG